>WURT03031196.1:0-15258 GCA_009936505.3 Holothuria glaberrima | reverse complement strand
CACCCAACTGCGCATGACCATCGTGACCCGAGCCGGAAGCTCGAGTAAGCCAGGGGAAGCAAATCGAACACGCTAATTTTGAGTTGCCCAAGGGGCGAACGTTAACATCTTGCTCTGGTTGTCGTTGGGGAAGGCTCTTCAACGTTAGTAAGTGCTCTTCATTCCTTTTCTACCATGACCATGATAGGCTTTTATAATTGAACTCTAACTTCCCTGTTTGATGGAATGTTAGACTAAGTGGTCCCTTGCAGCCTCACTTGTTGATAAAAAGGATAAACTATAGCCGTCCTTAGTTGATCCAGACAAGCCGTGTCCAATTACCCTCTTTTCTCGTATAAAAACTACACTCTAAAAACGTTTGGTTAAAAATAACAAATGGGCCGCACTAAACAGACAAAGATCGAAATATTTGAATACTTAAAATATTTGTCTTAAAAAATATCAAAGATTTAGGACATTTAAATGCAATTTCCAAAGACTGAAAAAAACTCAGATGATCCAGTTAAATGTTCTATCACATTTCTAAAAAGACATACCGTATAAAAGCCGGCAGCCTTGAACACTCGAGTCACTGAGGCACACAATTCTGGGGTAGGATGATTCATTTTCCAAGATCGTCTGATCTATTTAATTTAGAACACGCATAAACATGTACTCCACGTAGAACAATAAAGTGATGATCACAAGTTATTGCAAAACTTACTATTTAGAAAGCGAAATGTTTTAAAATTTAATATATTTGCAACAGAGTTATGATAGGAACGTCAAAGTTAGGCCAATGTCTGGCCTATTTCAACGTATGTGATGTATGTTAATGAAAGTGTCACCTATTTTAATCAGGGGTTCGGTGCTAAAGAAAATGGCACGCGCTGCGTTTTCTCAACTTGATGAGGAGTGCAAGCAATACATGTTGAAAATCCATAGCCGGATTTACCTTCGAGGGGCGTAATCTTTCATATAAGGGGGGGGGCAGGGTTCAGTATTATTTGTGGTGACATTATTTGTGGGGTGGGACTTATACGTGACACTATCTCAGCAGAGCGCCACTACAATTGGAGTGTAGCCTGCAAAGAATTTTTGGCCAAAAGCCGATGCCGGCAGAATGCCACTTCCTAGGTCTTTTAATTGCATATGACTTTTCTACCTTTCATGATTTAGAAGTCTCACCCCTAGGGGGCAACACAGACTAATCTATTCCGTTAAATTATTGTATGCAGGTATAGAGGAGAAACTAACTTGACATATCACATCTGCTGTATTCATTTTTGTCATGTGTTAAACAGGAAGTCGAAGGTGATATACTACGCATATGTCATCGGTATAGAAATACATAAAAGGTGGTTTTTGAAATTCCCAATTCGTCTTTATTGCAACAAGACGGCAAATCTGCAGGTAGGATTATAATCGTTATATCAATAACCACATACAAAAGAGCGCTTGGGCATTTTGATGGGAGCCACAGCATATGTGGTTTCATGCTCAAGAAAATCGATACCGAGAATTTCACCTTTCGGTGCAGGAGCATTACCTGTAATCATGTTAATAACATAGGCGTAGGAAGCTGTTCAAGACTAGGGGGCTGAACCTTGTTTCGGATCGCCGTCCTGGGGAGGGGTCTAAGGGGAGGGGTGCCCCCCTTCCCTCTGGAAAATTTTTTGGTATTTGAGGGTCCTTAGATGCAATTTGGTGCATCATTTTGGAAAAATTTTAAGGTAAATTGCTACAAACTTTTGATATTTCTTAGTCCTATAGAAAATGTTTTGAAATTTGAGGGTCCTTAGGTACAATTTGGTGCATCATTTTGGAAAAATTTTAAAGGTCAATTTTCTTATTCCTTAAGAAAATTTTTTGATGTTTGAGGGTCCTTGGATACAATTTAGTGAATTATTGTTAAGGTAAATTACTGCAAATTTTTGATATTTCTTTATAGTCCTTTGGAAATTTTTGGATTTTTGAGGGTGTAAAGATGCAGTCTGGTGCATCATTTTGAACAAAATGTAAGGTAAATTACTGCAAGATTTTGATTATTCTTAGTCCTTTGGAAAATTTTGTTGATATTTGTCGGTCGTTAGATGCAATTTGGTGCATTATCTTGGACAAATTTTAACCTTAACTACTGCACATTTTTGACATTACTAAGCCATTTGGAAAATTTCTTTGATATTTTAGGGTTCCCAGATGCCATCTGGTGCATCATTTTGGAAAAATTCTAAGGTAAATTACTGCAAAGTTTTGACATTTCTTACATAAGACACAAATAACGGGTTTTCGTGCTTGGAAAGTGGGGGGCTAAAGCATACTTCTGCCCCCTACAAATTTCGCTGGGGGCTGGCGCTACCCACCCCCGCTCCCTACGCCAGTGGTTAATACAAAAAGTTTAAAAAGTGTATGACTATTAAAAATTAACAGAATTCTGTTAGTTTTTAAATAGTTATACATTTCATTTTATGATTCAATTGTAGAGCTAGGAGGTTTGGGGGAAGAGTGGCATTTTGGGGAGCCTTTTAGCAGGTGGATACCTAATGCAATAGACTGCACTAGGGATGCACCGGATATCCAGTCCGGCCGGATAATGAAAAATATCCGGTTCCGGCCGGATCTTTGAAGAAATCCGGCCGGATTTTTCTTGAATTCTAGCCTGAAGTACCTCCATCATTAAAAGATAGAGGATATTTCACAGATGAATTTAAAACCTTTCCTAAAGTTTTCTGGCCATGTAACATAGCAGGAAATTGTCTCATTAAGGTGCTGTGTAGGAAAGGCAGTCCTGGTTCATTGTGGCACTCACGTGCACTGACACAACATGTGCATTGTTTGGTCTTACAGCCTTTAAAGTATGTCCAAAATAAGTGGAGTTACTGTAACATTGATGACATTCATACAAAATAACATCAGCTTAGTTACTGTACCCACAGTAGGACCCACTGTAACACTATCATGATATCAACCACAGCTACTCTGCCCTCACCCCCCTGCCCACAGTGCTATTTTTTTAATGTTTCTCATTACGAGTGAAAAATCCTGTTCCGGTCGGATCTAAAGTACTATCCGGCAAAATCCGGTTCCGGCCGGAACCAAAAATTTGGATCCTGTGCATCCCTAGACTGCACTACACCAGTACTTCTAAAGCTTACCTTTTTATTTTACTTCTTGGTTGAAATATTTTCCGGTACGTCCACAGAATTATTTATGAAAACTTAACATCTCTTTTCCCCAATAGTTTTCTATTTCACACTAGCATGAATGCGAAAATTCAGTTCACTTAATGTTCCTGTAGCTGTTGGGTGTTGGTCCATGATTTTGACCAAAAGTCTTTGCAATGGGGTTAAGGCTCACTTTGTGAGAGTGAGGGGAAGAAGTCTCCCAAAGAAGGATGCGGATCTTCCCAGGAAAATGATTAAATGAAACACTGCTTAACGCGAGCGTAGCCTCACCCCTTATTACAAGCAGGGATTGATGATGTAGATGGCTTGAGAAAGAAGGAAAGTTGAATTATATGGATGTATTCCTGGGCTTATTCCCATAGAAAATGATAGTGGATGAATGGGGGAAGTAGTATTCAGAATGGATGCCATTCGAAAATGGCGTTTGTAGAAGTTTACAGCGAAATAGGTAATAGAAAAGTAAGAAAAATACCTCCAAGGAGGGTAAGGTTGCTCAATCCCTACTCTTCGTGCATTTCCCACCTTGCAAAAATAGTCCTTTCCGTGCTTTACAAATTTAATCTCAAAATCTTTTATTTTAGAATCTCGGAAATTTACACAGATCGATGTAATAAAAAATTGCTTTGAACATTTTGGTGAGGGGAGGGGCGGGTGAGGGGCGGGGGAGGGGAACTGACCCTGCCCCACTGCATACGGCCATGAGTATAAGCATGTTGGACTCATTTTAACCATTTTCAGAATTCTCACAAACATGCCCGGTGTTGGTGAAATTTCCCCTACTTGGGAGTGTTGTTTTTACATTGCCGTCTGGGTGCTATGTTGACACAGTAGGCAGTCCTGATGTAAACGATTGTTTGTTTTGCACTTACCGTAAGGCAATGTTGACTGAGTCGCAAAGTGGGACTGTCACAAAACAACTAGCTTCTGCATACATCATCAGGAAAATGTGAAGTTGAGTGAGGTCGATATTTTTGGCAGTGTATAACGATGATTGATATGAACAGAATAGTAAACCATTTCCATTACGTTTCTGGTTAACTTCATTTTCAGGAACAGAAATTACTGTACAGTTTTGTGTCTATATACACGTTTTGGACCCAAACTTTCCAGTGATGCAACATTTTTTATTCCTATTCTGTGAAATATTTTGGGAGAGAAGGGCAGCTGTTTTCAGTGTTCGGTGGTGGGTCAAACGGTTTTATAATACAAAATATTTTCCGTCTGTAACATGTTGACAAAATTAAAACCCACTACGTCCTGTTAAAGCTGTATGAATTTCTCACTCCAGCTCGAAATTACGAGGCGAAAGGACATTCAGGGGTGGTACTTTTTTCGATTTTTTTTCCCATTTCTTCATTGCAGTAATTTAATTGAAGACCTTAATCTTGATCTTTACGAGTGCCCCTCCGAATAAAGGCCCTACCACTACTTAACCTTAATTGCTGGCGCCGAGCCATTAGTTTCCAAAGAAAAGACTTCATGTCCTCCTTGGTACACCGTATGTTCTGAATCTCCACCCGGACAATTCTCGATTTTACAATTTCTTAGTCAGGGAATAATTAATCTGTCTTTTTGTGCGTATTTAGGAAAAACAGATAAAATAGTTGACTCTGCAGGCCATAGGAAAGTTATTGTATATCTTTTGTGAACAGCGTTACGTCATCTCCCTTTTGTCAGATTTTTGTGCTAGTGAGTTACCGATTTCCGTCACATTGTAGATCGTTCCTACAACACTTGCAAGTGAAAACACCTCATCTCTACCCTTCTTGTCTATATGCGTCCTATATTTTAACACCAATTTCATTTCTCCCGTGAACAGCTTATATGCAGCCTTGAACATGTAAGACCGCGTTGCTTAACCAGCGTGTATATTAATCTTTCCGCGTTCTACTTTCGATTTCACTTTACCGAATCTGAAATAAGTTTTATGTGGACTTATTTCCTGGCCAATTCATGGTGCACCCATGGATATGGCTCAACTAAAACGATGGAAAGCTCAGTGAGGGGATCAGCTTCTACTGGTGTAATATTTAAAGTATCTTAGTATTTATTTTTTCCCCTTTACAGAGAGCTTCGTTAACTTCAGGTAAAGCAATGGTGTCTTTAGAACTAATGCAATATAAAAATCCATCTCACCGAGAGATCACCGGACAGAACTGTAAGTGGTTTGATGGGAACGTTACTGATCGTGATGTGTACAACAACCATTTTTCATTGTGCATAGATGAAATTGGCCGGTAAGTCAATTCCAAAGAATAAATTAAACTGTTTATCATATATTTTTGAAAATAGGTACTTCATCACACAGCTATAGATAAATGATGTAGATCTGTTGAAAATAGATTTACGAATAATACAGGAATCCCACTAATTATTCTTTAAAACCACCATTTTTACCTCAGTCAGCCTGCCGACAAAAGGCCAATTAACTAAAAATTGACATTGCTGATTGTGATTTTCTTATAGCTTACATAAAAAAGGCTGCCTTACACTTTTCATTTGTAAATTGACCATGGCAAGCGGTGAGCGGTTGTACCTTGCTCTTCCGGTCACAGTTAAAAGTACAGTGGATGTAAAAGTATGACAGTTAATACTACAGTATTGATTTTGTTCGTCCTTTCCAGGAGAACGTAATCTATTAGCGCGTTCCATTTGTTTTGGCTTACACGACCTTCCGGCTTGGGTCACGATGGTCATGGGCAGTTGGTTGAAATAAACGAACGTTTTACCCTAAGTATCGGAGAAGTTGCTTCATAATAGCCAGTGGCAAAGCCCGTACAGCTGAGTAGCAGAGCGAACTACAAACGTCCACTTGTGCGGTGAACGTACATTGCTTTGAAACAATGCTCTTTTGGAAAATCCTCGAGAAATAACATTTGAGTGACTTTACTCATGCCTGCATCAACCACTTTTCACAATTAGTCAGAAGTTTCATGTTTGCCCAACTGTATTTACATGCTCAGAAACTGTTCACGAATGCGTGTTGCTTGTTCAGCTGACATGTTTTCCAAAAGCACGATGGGATACTTCCCCAAGTAACCGACTCGAGGGGTCGCTCACTTAGGCATGGCGCGAGTAAGCGCGGATGCTGACGTCACGAGCTAATCGAAAGTCGTCCCGCCAGACACGAGTTTGCTCGAGCGAGTAATCGAACACGCTGTATATTCTTGTCTTGGGAGGTTTCGGAAAATAAAGGAATAAAAACTGTCGGATTACAATTTTCTTTTCTTTTTTTCCAAATGCTTGTAAATGAACAGAGTACAATGAAGTTCAGTGTCAGAATCTCACGTAAAGCATACGTTCTCTTCTGCAGCTCCGACAATATGGATTACTGTCTCTACTTAAAGATGGATTATTTTTATTCAGCTGAAGTGGACGAATTCTTCTTTCCGTCTACTTTTGGTTCATATGGTGGAAACCCACTCATCTTTGAGGTACCCAACTACAGGGTGTGTATCTCTTTGGACGTTTAAAACATTCAAACTCATCAAAATTTAAAATTTTATTTCATTGACTCTGTATGATGCCAAATACATTAAAATTTTCCTGTGATTCCATAAACTTTAATGTTTCTTGCAAAAGTAATTACCAATATAGAAGTGGGGATATCATAACTCCTACTTTCGTTATGTCTTGAGAGGAGAAAAAGACGTAAGACCCTACTTGGCAAGTTCATTGTTGGAACAGAGAAAATTACATCTTCCATTACATCCAATCAGGACATAGGTATAAGAGGAAAAACCTGTATTTAAACTCAAGAAAAGATGAATTTTTAACAAGTGCGCCAGCTGGCCAATGTTCAAAGGGCATAAAATAAGGACAGATATACATACGTTCATTTATCACTCGCAAAGGAGACTAAGGAGCCCTCGACATTCAGACCGTAGCCGAGCCAATCTCTCAGTGCCTAACATATAGCTCAATACTTAAACCGATTGAAGGAATGTATTTCCATTTCATGTGTTCAGTTGTTGGCACTTGCATTGAAGGTGATATCAGGAGTCTGAAATTTCTGCCGTTGTAAGACCAAAACTTACATCAACTCTTCCACCTTTCCTAAGAAAAAAATTTGCATCAGAATTTCTATAAGTAAGGTAATTATGTTCTTCACTTATAGGGTGGATGGGTTTGTCGTTTTGTTCGTTCTAAGTTAAATTGCATTGCAAGGTTGGGCGTTTATTGCGAGTCTTAACGGTTTGCTTGCTGTGGAAAATATTTCCTTTAGTATGCACGAGGTTAAATTTTTAATTTAATGTTTTAATGTCACCACGAAAAGAGGCCTTAAGATAGGGAGAATTTGTGTATCTTCTCCCAGTTACATTTCCAAAGTTATTGTATTCCATCACAACTGCTATTGGTATCTTCAATAGGCTCAAGTGCAAGAAAAGCAGTGCAATAAAGAACTCTTACTCAATGAACATTTTTTGGGGAATTTTGCTGTCTAATTTGCATTTTTTTATAAGAGAAACTGACTAACGAAGTTCTTTTCTTTCTTCAGGGTGGCTTTCAAGTGAAAATTGATATTTGGGACACAGATAATTTCCATGTAAATTATGAAGGTCATATCGACTTTTATAAACAAGACATCTACGTGAAACCATCTTTTACCAACCCCAGTTACCATATGCTATATGGCAGAGGTCACTCTACGTAAGTGTAATCCAGGATAAACATCTTTGGCGTGTTTGTGGTTTCTCTACATGAGTGTTCAGTGTGTGCCATTGACATATGACCATAGCAAAACTATTAAGTGTTCTTAATTGAAGATTTCATTTCAAGCTACTGCACATGGAGCTAAGGGCACTCAACTCATATGCATAGAGTCCATTTAGGGTTTTGTTGTTTCGCATGGTGCGTACAGTGCGTTACCACTGATGCACCAAAAGTACATTTCCTTTTCTGCGACAAGGTTTGTGGTCAATCCACAAATGATGAATTAAACAAAAGTATCCTGTTTTGCAAGTAAGATGCCACGTGATCATAGCTAAAAGAAATCAAGTGTGATGAGCCGAGAATGACCTCCATTGTATCTCGCAGATACCATTACATGGGAGACAAAAATAGTATATGCACAAAACTGCAATATGATTTTTGAGTAGCTGGGTAAAGGATAGTACACACGCATGTCCCGCATATGGGTAAATTTGGTGATTGGAGCAACTACAGGAGTTCAAATGAGTCCCAACCTGCCTTTTGCAATAAATTACGCGGGTCTGCCGTGTGCTATACAGTGGTAAGGACTATGTGCACACTATAGGTCTCTGGCTGTGTTGTCACAATTTAGCAAGCGTTCATTGTATCGCAAATTGTAAGATACCGGTACATATAATGTTAAGTGGTGGAATGGCAATGATTCGGTAACAACTTGGTGCTAAGTTTGTTTCTCATGGAGAATCCTGGCCGGATCACACCAAAGACTTTAAAAATGGAACCTACTGCCATTGTGCTTGGTGCTGAGCATAAGTAATGGAGTAGGGAAAACAAGCCAGTGAGCCACAACTGGAAAAAAGGCTGTGGCTGGCTCGACTTAAACCAATTGGTTAGAAACTGGGCCGTAAAACCTCATCCAACTAACTAACTCAGGGAGAATTTCACACTGAAGTTTTGATCATGGTTTACGAAGAGATTTTCAAAATTTTCCTATTAAAAACTTCACACATTTGATGTTACTTTAGACCATATCTGAAAAAAGCTCCAAACCTAATTGAACGGCGATACGAACTTTTGTTGCTAGACTTAGAAGAAATTTCCTAAGAAAGGTCACACAGAACCTGACTTGCGACATATACAGTGTAACCACATTCCTAATTAGACTGAGCAATATGCCTAGTGCGAAAGTAAAAGGAAATTAACTATTCTGGAAATAGTAGGATCTTGTTCATAAAAGTGGGGTGGGAAAGTAAAAAATATAAATGATTTTTGGCAATAAAGATCTCGCTTAAGTTAGACAGTCTCTCGGGGACGGCAATATTGCACAAGATCCCTTCAAGATCCACTGTTCAATGAGGGGAAGTTGCAAAAGTTTTCCTATAGTTACAAAATTGGCTACCTCCAGTGATTCTGACATCAGTGGATAAAGTTATGAAGTACCGACGGAGGAATAATTTAAAATGTCTAATAAATCGCACTTTATCCTCTTAAGTTAAAGGAGGACAACCTGCTGCGTTCGATGGGAAGATCAATGAGATAATGACTGGATAGGGTGTATTTGAAAGGAATCGTTGGATTTCAGTAAAAAGGTTTAATTTTTCGCAACTATAGATCAGGTAGATGACACATAGTGGTAAAACGGTGATGGCAAAGTGCTATTAATACTTTCCGATTTAGCTTTCCGAAGAATCTTACACGTGAAGCCTTGTGTATACAACCTCTAGTTTTCTTGCAAAATAAGTCTTTCAAAATAGTTGATGTTGGATGGGAATTCTATCTAACCTTCTCATACTTTCAATTGTTACAATGCACTCATGGCTTGAAACAAGTCTGTGAACTCATATAATAGAAAAAACGGAACGTTTTATATACATTCCTTCGTTCTCTTGACAGTTACCTTGGTTAATAGAGATGAAGTTAAAGAATTGAGCGATTACAAGTTTGTTGCTAGATACTATTGGCATTTTTTTACAAATAATACAATTATGCTATTTTTTGCCCCTTTGGTGACGTCGTCACTGACTCTCTTTAAGCTGATTTTCCTTACTTTATCATATGGGAGATATTAACTAGTATCTGCGATCTACAATCCCACTGGCAAACTCACGCTCTTTCTTTAAAATACACCCTTGGTACACGTCTAGGCTGCTGCTGCTTGTTCTAGTGTACTGTGTACGACATGATATGGAAACCCTTTCAGCTCATAAATGAAGGTTTATTTTACACACAATAAATTTAAAAAGGATGTTACTTATCAGGTAAATCTGGATTTAATCATGAATAAATCATAGTGTGTCATAAAGGGGGAGTAGGAAACTTGAAAGTATCGTTATGAAATCCCTTCCATATCTTAGCCAAATAATTTGGAATACTGAAAAGAGTTTTATAAGAAATGCAAAACACCTATGCAGAGGTTGGAGGACGTCGCAAATTAATGCAAGACACCCCGCCTCAATGCTGGACCTCTGTCACGATGTGTATTTGATTACCTAATATTTGACCAATGGATGTGGTCAATTTTCCTTCAATATCACCTCCGTGATTTGATTTTTTCACAGAACTAAAATTTCTGTCAAGGTTTCCTGTGCTTGTGGTTTTTACGACGATAAATGTTCAACCTACTGCACAACGAATAATAGTTATTTGGAAGGGAACTACACATGTGACCCTTTAACTGGAGCTAGAGTCTTCAGACAGCAATGTGAGGAGCGTTTGTCCGAAACCGTAAGTAGATCAACATCCTGAGAAACAGTAGTGCGTTGTCTTATGAGCTGAAAATCTGTAATATTCCTTGAAATCTATTTCTTCAAAACTGAATTGTCCCTAGCCTCACTGTCGAACAGGCGATGAATGATTATCCCACACTTGTAGTGAGTTCGTACGCGTACTCATAGTTTTGCAGACTTCCCTGTGCTCGCATTCGTGAGAATACATTTGTACTCGTACTCGTACTCATACTCACAGATGCATTAGGGCTAAAGCAAAATTTATACTGGTACTCATGAAAAAGTCGTGTGCGCGTACTCGTAAGCACAGCAGACACCGCACTTGAACTCGAACTCATGACAATGTACTCATACTACAAGTCTGGATTACACACGTGTTTGTAACTAAAACCAAGCCTTTTGGAATCATTTTGGAGATTCTTTGAACTCCTCTCTATCCTGCATAATTGTATTATTGTCACATAGGAGAACCGCAAGTACGTTTTAGTCAACATCCCACATGACTCGAGATCCCTTAGCAGTCCAAACCGGGCCAATGAGATCCGATGGATGTTACAACAGTAGTGCACAATGAGATCCCATTCAAGATCCAACGAAACTCATTCACTGAGATCCAATCTTTAGTAAGGCTCAATGGGCACCCATTCACTATTCATTTATATCTCATTTAGCATCCCATACGACACAGTGAATGCCCAATAATCTTTCCAATGGGACCCACATCTAACGAAACTTGATGAAGAATTTGTAACATTCAAGTTAAATTAAGAATTTGATTTTCTTTTGAATACTGAAGGTGCTTAAATGGTATCTGGTGTAGCGTTTATAAGTTGTGTATACACATTGATGACTAAAATTGGGATGAACAGTATTTTTCAAGCGGTTGAGGGGGTCGTTTGTCGTACTCAACCACCACCAAGTACAGTAATGGGCTTAGAATACAATCATTCTATTCACTATTCTATAGAATTGTATTAAAATGTGATAAGGGTAGATGAAACACCATTAACAATTTGCCGGCACTCGTTGAGATCCGATCAACAATCCAATTGTTACTCCAATGGTACTCAGTGAGATCCTATTCAGATCCTAATACCAAGTAAGTATGGTCCTCAGGTAACACGAAGCAATGAGACCAAATGTTTCAACCCTTCCAGACAGTCCGGCTAAAACGCCATACAGTTTCATTCAGTTTCACCTGATTTGTTTTTCCTCCTATGTAGCAAACAAAAGTAGTCGTTATCCTGCTGACCTCTTCACAGTAGTAATGATTTGCTTAATGAAAAAGAGATTCATACATAGATTATATGTATTGTGTTTAACCATTGTAAAAGCAAATTATAAACTGTCCATAAACAAGCTTTAACTTGCAGAGATGAGTAGTTTTTGCTTCTCCTTTTTTAGGTTTAAGCGTTTCTTTTCTGATGTTATTTTCTTTTTACTTTCTTGTGTTTGTTTTCAGTTGTCATTTATTGCCTTCATTGTATTGATGTTTAGGCCTATTTATATCTTTCTTTCTGCTTGGCCACTTGTTGATGTGACTTTCTCTTTCCCTATTCCCTTCCGTATATGTTCTTTTCAACTGTTTTAATGTTAGTACAACGTTACCTAAGCTATGGAAGGTTTGTTCAAAAAGCATAAAATAAAATTTTAAATTGAACATTTTCATTTATAATTGGGACCCTACAATCATTACAATTATCACTATCATAGACTTATTTATGAAAAATAACCTACACTAAAACAAAAGCTAACGCTTTCAGCTCCCCTTTTTCTTGCTTCCGATACGTTCAGCTTCAAAAACCGCTTTATCTTACCATCTCCATATATTGGGGCACTATATAGAACATTTTAAAAACTACCTTCAACTTGTTTACAAACAACTATTGTTTTAAAATGTTTCAGGAATTATGAGACAGATTTATATGCTTGTTCCTTAAACATTGATTTTTTTCTTACACATGATCTCTTTTGAAAGATTTTTAAAATTTATGTTGGTTAATTTCTTAACTTTTCTTAACCTATATATTTTCCTACACGGGTTTTAATTCCACGATCTGAAACAAAATTATGTGAGCAGATTTCCAATCATTTCTTAACTTTCTACTTTGTTTTTTGTCTTGCTCTGAAAAACAAGCGGTGGTGAGAAATTCATTATCAAATTTATATTCTATCGACAGACAAATGACATGATCAAAAATCTGTAATGCATTATGGCTTACAGGAAAGTAGAGAAGACAGATCTTTTGTACTTTTTTCGTGACACACATGATGTAAAAAGAACATGTCGATATACATATACTTCGAAGAGAAACAATTGTCTATGGAATATTTCCCGAGCTGCACACTCTAAAAGTTACGCATCTTTCATATTTATCCCTGTTGTTTCAGCAAAATGTTGTAAGTCAAATCGATGAGTATCCAAGGAAGGTGGATGAACATGAATCAGAACAGACACAGAAAGTGGGGTGGGACCTTAAAAGGGGGTATGCTTTGGGCGTTCTTCAACTTTCGATGATACTTTCCCAATTGTCCTCTTCAACATTCCGTTGCAAGCCGGGTAATATTGAACGATTTTTTCTAGTTCCCAGACTTTTAACAATATCTGTTCAAATATGTATAGCAAATGTAAAAGTAATAGACCTATAAGGACTTTGTGACAATCTAATATAGTGCACAAAAATTATTGGACACTACTATTTTATACAACTCTGATTTTTGCCGCGGTCATACTTTCCAGGTCATAATGTAGTGACATAAATTGGCTACCAGCAGTAGCGTAGCCCAAGTTGCTATAACGAGGGACATGCAGTATGTTCTGTGATCACCGGCCTGGGAGAGGAATGTAGGGTGAGAGTTGTCTCCTACCCCCTTTAGAATTTTTATTTGTAGAAATTATGTCCTTTGCATACAATCTGGTGCTAGATATGCTACCTTGAGCAGAAAGTGTGTTCAAAAATTTACCTATTTTAGGTTAATAAATTAAAAGCAATCTGCATCAGTGACGGGGCGGACATGGCCCAATGAACTCCCCTAAAATACGCCAAGAGTTATATTACTATTGGACTTTCATTTTTTCGTAGGGTTGGACATGCACACCATGGATATGGCTACTGATTGGGATATCAACTGGTTTCGTCTTTGGATTGTTTCTTAAACTGTATTCATGCAAAGATCACGTTACGAAACATACAGAAGACATTGAAACTCTGGAATCGAATATCAAGTATGAAAAGTTCTGAAACTATCGTATAAAAATGCACCACGTGATAAACGGCTCAATTGGAGACATGTGATCACTGCTTTCTTATACTAAATAACTCTCTTACATTTTCCATTGAAACCTGGCACGTGGGCTACAACTTTTCCTGCATGGAACTTTGTGAAGGAACATTATTAATTGATGAAGTGACTGGACCGATTATGGCGTCAGGCAGCAATCGGCTAGAAGTGCACCCTCTGAAAGCCTTAGTAAATACAGCATCTTTTAGGGTCCAAATGATCAATGTTCGTTTAAGGTTTCAATGTATTTTAAACCATATTCGGTGCAATGAATACAATCCGTTTGTTAATTATGTCTCCCGCACGCAGTATTCTTATGGCTAACGTAACCGTTAATGCAATGTGTGGGTTAGGCATATAGCTAAGATGTGAAAAGGTGGTGTTCAGACATAAGTTCTGGTTGTCCAGACCAACCACGCTCTAATGGAACCAGAGCAAAACTACCAATCCAAAAGGGAGAAAACACTTTCCCGGAAAATAGTACACTTCTTAACCTATTTCCTTTGTATTTACAAACTTTTGTACTGGAAGATGTCGAAGAGTGACATTTTTATGAAAAGATCTTGATTGTGTTGTGGACTTGTGCTGTGTTCTTGTGTTGTGGAGTTTGTATTGTTCGATAGAAATTACAGATTACGTGCTACTACACCTTCACTGTACTATTGTACCTAAGTGAACCTAAGTGGAACCTTTGTATTTAATGAAGCTGTACAGGGCTGATCACTGCTCCCTCCTAAAAAAATATTTTTGCAGTATTCATGGCAGAACTTATATTTTTTTTTTAATTTTGGATTATTTTTACGCTCAATATAAAAATGATCACTTATCAATATGAACACATTTTGTAACAGTTCACAACTGGGAAATTTAACGAAATAAACAAAACCTGTGCAATTATTTGTGAAATATTTTCGACACTGAATTTATCTTATTAAAAGTAAATTTTCTTTTGAGACCCAAACAGGATTACTCATTTGCTTCATTTTTATTATTTATTTTCTTAAAAGTAAATATCTACATTGTTGCAGGTTACCGTGGTTAATGATACCAATGTCATGTATAACAAGAACACAAACATTATTTTACACAGCCGGTGGCAGCATGGACTGTTGTCCCCTCCCCCTCCCGAGTTCTAAAAATAAGTTATCACATCGATGTGTGTAGATTTCTGGGATTCTAAGGCACGTAAAGTGCCATTTCTGTCAAAACTAAAAAAATTAAAGCACGTTTTGGTGCTATAATAAATACCAACTGATGATGGCTCTCAGCCGTGCTGTCCCCAAAATTCTGCATGAGAAGGGTCATGTACATATTGTTACGGGAATAGCCCTTGCAGTTCTACACACCATACTTCTGACCTCTAGTTATCAATGGTTTGTCTTCACCTATGGGTTACCTGTGAGTCATCTTGTGGTCATACAGCATTGTGTTCCTGC
>WURT03031185.1:0-13345 GCA_009936505.3 Holothuria glaberrima | reverse complement strand
GTTAAGTGTTCTGACTTCCGGATCTAGTCAGTGGTACACCATCTAAGCGGAGCTCCACGATCAGTTGCCGCGGAGCGGAGAAAATTTTGGCAAAACTACTCCCAGATCACTGGAAATGGCCCTTTTCAGGCTTTGTTACGTGATACTAGGACAACTGTCAGAAGTATTTCCTAAAAAGGCCTATTGTAAAAAGTCTAGAAAAAGGTAAAGTGTTCTGATTTCCGGATCTAGTCCTTGGCATTATCAAAGCGGGGCGCCACGATCAGTTGGCGCGGAGCGGAGAAAATGTTGCCAAAAATACCCCCAGATTACTGGAAATGGCCCTTTCCAGGTTTTGCAAGGTGATACTATGGCAACTGTCAAAAATATTCCCCCCCCCCAAAAAAAATAAATAGGCCTATTGTAAAAAGTCTAGAAAAAGGTAAAGTTTTCTGATTTCCGGATCTGCCTGGTTGATTTCATGGGAGGGGGATATAGTGTACAGTATCCCCCCATCCAGTTTCATGGGGGAATATATCCCCCCATCCCCACAGGATCGCCGCCCGTGGTAACGATTAACTATCTAAGGGAAGCGCCGCCATGATTGACACGTAGCGTAAAAAACAAAATTTGGCTCTAAAGGCCTCCAGATTGCAGGAAATGTAATTCCCTGGGCTACGTGGTGTGAATTGTTGATCACGATCTTGGTCACCGTACTTGTATATCTTTGCGAAAATATTAGCACAGACGTGTTGCCAATAAATAGTACGTTCTTCTGTTACGGTACGAAATAACATGGTGATTTCATGAGCTGATTCCCACAACAGCAAATATATTTCTGCATACTGCATAGCTCGTCTGTACACCATTAACTATTGTGAAAATGGGCTGTAATTTTGACCAGGATTGCTAGCCCACCGGCCCACCGGCTCACCGGGCATGGCCCGAATGCCCGTGTGGTCAGTCTGCCACTGCCTAAATCATATGCCAAACCCACGAAATTAGATCTTCCAATATTCTCCAACAAAGAGAAAGTTATCCCTTCGTCATGATTACAATTTATTCACACATAAGAAGCTCTCATTTAGACAGACCTTTCAATTTACTGCAAAAAACCGTCACAGGTACAACATGTCTGGGTATCCCCTTTCAATACGGAATATATAAGGCTTTGCACTGAAGAAAATCTGCAAAAGGCTCGCTGGTGTAAACTGGAATATTTGCAGGGATAATAAGATGCACTTCTTTAGAAACCAGGCTACCACCATAGAGCTAAGAACTCCCGGAGAACTCTCGTACCACTTGCAAGGTACTTGAAAAGCCCCAGGAAGGGTTAATTTTGTGACGTATTATACTGCAATCCCAAGGGTTTGGTAAAAGAAACTAGCTACTGTTACTGACAACGGCGCTGGAAGCACGATGACAATTATAGTTTCTGGCTCTTCTTCAGAAATGGCAGCGGAGATGATCATATGTCACTTTGCAAAAAGACAAAAGTCTACATCCAAACTCCAGTACCGGTAAGACGCAGCTCTTAAAGTTGTCTAATAGCGGAGAACTTTGTTCAATTGATTACAAGCAGGTCATTTACTTTATTTAGGGCGGTGGTTCCCATCTTTTTTCATCTCACCTCCCCCTTTCACCGAATGGGGTTTGGCAAATACCTTCCGCGTCTATAACATAGTATTGCTAAAGATGAAACGACAATAAATGCATGAGTTGCACGACAGTAGCCTGAGCAGTGGGTGAAGTCTCTAGGGGGGCAGTTCATGACACTGTCTAAGCGGAGAACCAAGTTGTATGCCTATGGATAGTTGACACCCAGGCGGACCCTTCATTTTTCAATGTTCTGGGTAGCATCGCGAAGGGGGATGAGGGGATGAGGGGAGGGGTACATGGCCTTGGTTCAAAACTGCACTGTCTTTGGCAAAGCTTGAACTGATTATCCTTTTAAAAATTTTCATAATTTATAGTAATATTCTTCATATTTTGTGGCAACGCAGAGGGCAAGAGGTGCTGTCTAAGGGAAGGGAACGACACACTAATTTTTTTTTATCTATGTGAGGTGGCCTGGATGCAAACTGGTTCTATCTTTCTAAAGCTTCGATAGTTTAGCGCTGAAATTGATTACATGTTTAGGAACCCTCGTTATTTAGTGATTTTTTTCTATCCTGTTAGGGTGTAATTGAAGGGGATATTGCCTGAGGGGAGGGATTACACCTCTACTCTTTTAGATTTTTTTTTTTTAAGTATTCATAGGTCCAAAATGGTCACGGTGTTTTCTCTGGTGAAGCTTTGGGCTCATAAAATAATCTAAACTTTTAGTTATTTAGTGAATTCTGCGGCTTTGGCATGCATGTCACCTACAAGGCTGGTGCCCGGTGCAGGCTTCCCCCTAGAGCTCTTGGTACGACACTAACGGGAGGGGGGCACCATCAGTTGGTGCATAGCCATAGGGCTTGAAAGAAAATAGGGGAAATGACACATTTTGGACCTTAAAAATTGCTTCTAAGCATTCTTTACTTTAAAATTTCATGCTTTTTAGAAACAAATTAAGATTTCAAGAAGGAAAGTTAGACGTTAGAAGGGGAAATGCAGTCACCCCAAATTGAATTTGTGTATCCGTGCATCCTATTTTATGGCTTTGGACAATGATGTTACAATATGTATGTCACTGCATGAGGTGAGAAATTTACGTATAGGCTTACTCATTGGGTTACCTTGAATATGCAATATTTATGATCTAACATACCATGAAAGATACTTGAAGTGAAACGGGATATTTGTGAGATTTAGCTGTTGTTCAAATAAGTTCGCTGCGACTGCTTATAGCCTTTTAATTGAAAGTTACTTTGTCAAGCTCATGGAAATTAGGTAATAATTAAAGATTATCATTGGCTACTTTATATTTATCCAGTGTATATGGTGGCGTATTCAAGGAGTGTTTCTTGAAGGAGCAAGATGGTTTATTCGTCAGGCAGAGAAACCCACATAAAAACGCGTCCATGGCCGAGGATGCTAAATTTTTTTTCCCACTTCGATTTGTCCATATGGAATTTTTAGGAATTTTAAACATTGTTTTAAAACAATGGTTAGGGTAAGAATATAGGTTAGGGTTACGTGTCCTAAGAATACTTGGCATGTTCTTTCATAATCTGGCGTCAGAATTACAAAAATATGTAGAAACACAGCTGTCATTTGGGAGAAATGACGTACTCTAACGTAGCAGAAGCTGATTGGTCCATTGCCAATTTTTGGCCATATCGAAGTGGCAAAAAATTCACGTCCGGGATCTCCCCGGAAAAATTGGGCAAAACAGAACCCTTAAGCCGAACGCACACGGACGACAGAAAACACGAAACACGAGACAGAAAACACGTTTCGCGAAACAAGCACTGCTTGATTCGCGAAACAAGTGCTTAGCTAAACATGTGTTCCGGACGAAAACGCTAGTTTTGGTTTTCGTCCAACTCACACGGACGTTAGCGCGAAAACGTGTTTTCTGTTTCGTTTTTCACGTTTTTGTCTTCCGTGTCGTGTGCGTTCGGCTTAAAATGCGATTTTCCAGGTTTTGGGGGCCTTGAAATTATAATTTGGACAGTAAAATATTCAGCATTTCTGTATATTTTCTCAAGTGGTCCAACTTTCATTTACGGTGTGGAAATCTCAGGGGTTCTAACCCACCCTGTCCCAGTAGGCTATGGTCCTGTATTAAAATGGAAGGCAGATCTACGCACACATTGGCTTTGCCCCAGGGCAGCAAAACAGCGGTTTTGGGACTTAAAACTGACTTCCTTTTGAGATGACGAATCTTTAACCTACGATTTACGACAGCGTAAGGCTTAATCGTGGTGAGGGGTGGAGGATCTTGTTTTAATTTAACAAATGCCAGGGGCCTCGTAGACGGTTCCACCAAGTGTCCCTAATGGGACCCTGGGGTAACGTCCCAGCCCAGTAGGGCACCGAGGGGAGGCTCCTGAAAGCTACGAGGTATTTTTACGATGTCGACTCAAGAATGATCCCTTTTTACTAATTTCTGACTGCGCACTGAGAGATTAGAAAATCACTCTTCGAGATTGTATTTCAATGGTAACTAACCGAAGTTCCATATGATGCCCCAATGGGCTTGTCCTGTGGGTGGGATGAAGGATGGGCTTTGAAAGACTTATGCCACTCGAGCTGTCGTACGGGTAGAAATGATGAGAAGGCCGAAATTGGCGCACCTGAAAAGTAACTTTTTTATAAAACATTTTACGTTTAACTTCAAAATACATTGCAAAAGCTTATTAAGTTCCAGTTACCTACAATAATCACTTCTGAAAGTATGTCATTTCTATAGACAACAAGGAAAAACCTGCATTAGAGGTAAAAGTGGCGGGACGATTTTTTAGCCAACGCCACTTCGGCCACCGCTTTCACTGCCACTGATCAGGGTAAGAGGGTCCTCGCCAGGAGTGATTGAAATGAAACACTGTCAGATGCGATTTCGTGGTATCTGGTAACAAGATAATTCACACCTTTATAGTGCACCTGAGCAGGGAATATTAGACCTCGACTGGTTGACTTCATTTATTTCATTTTTATGCGAATTAGTTTCAGAGTTCATCACTGGAATCTTGTAAGAACCCGATTCAAATTGAGTACCTCATTTTTTTTAAAACCGACTTCTGCTGCCCCCATACCACTCATCTCCCCCTCCCCGAATTATACGATAACGTCCCCGTTGAGAAGCACTGCTTTAGGGGATAAGGTGCCCATTATGCTTTGATAAAATGCGCTGACACCTTCTAACTTCTACTTTAAAATTTGCTATCGGTGCTCCTTGTTATCTAGACGTGTGGCATCAGGCGCGCGGAGTTGCCAGCGAATGCAATCTCCCTTATTGTCGCAGGAAACATTTGATCCAAAGACGAAGAAAATGTATAAAAAATAGACTTTCCGAGTATCATGTATGTAACCTTTAACTTTCAATAGAACTACTTGAGGTACAATTGAAATAGAAAATCAATGACGCATTAATAGTGTAGTACTGTCGTTACAGTTAGCATGGGGTTAACAACTCCCTTGTGGTAAAGAAGAATAAAATTTCTCTACCACTCCCTTTATCTCTCTCACCTGCCCCGCAGAGCGCACTATTTGCTCAGCGCTTCTTTAAGGATTCCTTAACCTATTGATAAGACTGAACAAGGGATGTGCCGTACAGCCTGCTAGGCACTCCAGGCACTCCCTTTACCATATTCTCAGTCAAACGTCATTAAAACCAGACCGTTAGGAAGCATGCTGCTCACCTAACGACCAGCGTGGATGTGTCCAGATAGTCTAAGATAGCGACCTGTATATAAATTTGTCTATATAAAATTGTCAAACACCTAGTAAACGCTTTCCCCTCCCCCTTCCCTTGAGATAATACTGGTTTCAACCATGCATTTGGTATGCTTTTTCAGGTGAAAGCAAAGTAATTTTGGTCTCGTAAACAGCCCTTTGTGATTGCATTGTGTGAGAGGGGTAACCGTGAATAGCTACAACGGTATCAACACTGCAAAGACGAGCACGTACTGCAACCAGTCACGAACTGAGACTATTCGCAATCAAACCTCTGACACTCTGTAAGAGAAGAGCGACCAACCTGCAACTTACCAGCCACTTGCGCAGGATGCAACCTACTTTTTACATATTTAAAATCTTGGAAACGTATGCAATCAGCACTTGCATGAAGCCATAAGCTGCAAGCAAACCATCTCCCACAACGAAAGCTTCTCCATGTTCAAAGCACTACTAATCAATCGCGGGTAGTAGCCAAACAAGCCTTTGGTTGCAAGATTGGCAACCGGTCCCCAATTCATATCCACTTAAAAACTATACGCCGTACAAACTTTTAAGTTTCGTTCCACAATCTTTTCCAACTCGACTCAAGCCCACAAAATCTCACACCATTAAGACGAAAAACTAAACAACTTAAAAGGTATTCAAAAATCGAAAACTTTTGACATAATAATACAGAAAATAGTTAATCTTTAAGGCTCTCTTTCATATTTACAAATATTAACCTACGTATTGGAAAAGAAGAATGTATAACAAATGCAGTGTTCTCTGTAAAACCAGATACGACTTTAATCAACAGAAAACACTGACTTTAAAATTTACACTTATTGCAGTAGCCCTTCCTCACATGCTAATATACAACTTGTGCTAAGGGAAGCAAAGAAATTTTAGAGAAAAACAGTTCAACCCCTTCCCCTTCACATTTATTCCCCTCTACACCGTCGACGAACATTCTCATTTGTTTCTCCCCCCCCCCCCCCCATTTTTCTTCTTTTTTTTTTTTGGTTGTATTCACATTTACGAAGCACGCGTTTTTACATACATTATGAAAATTTTAAAGAATATAACACATTTATAACAAACTGATACCGACAATTTGTAGAATACAAAATCAGTAGCAAGGCTGTTGTTTTAAAATGTAGCATTTGGAAAAACTTAATTATGCAAGTTACTAATTAAGAAATAAAAATATTCGTGATTGTTTGTTTTCTGAAGCACTTGCTTTGCTTAAGTTCAAAAGAGTTTACAACTATTACACTGACCTCATTCTTCCAGATCTGCCCCAGTGTTATCAATTCGAAGTGTAGCACACATTAACAACAAGAGTACAAATGTTGTATTTTGTTGAAGTCATGAAAAATAATCAAGTTATGAGGACAAAAGGGAAATCTTCAAATCAGTGTTGTGCCACCTGTTTCTGTGCAGATGGCTTTTGGACAACAGACAAAAGGGGCCACACTTTGTAACTAATAGTGACTGCTTCAAATGCAGGTTTTAATATTATCACTGTTTCTTTTCCCTACATTTTCCTTTGAAGACAAGTTTCTCCATCCACAGAATGATTTTGATTTTTCCAGTAAATTTTTACTTTCCCCCTCATCTCAGATCCCAGGAACTGACTGAGTACGTACTGTATTACTATTTAGTACAGCATCATTGCCCAAGCTGAAGCTATGAATTGAAGACACCAGTCTTTTATGTACATGCTACACTCATGTAATTAAGCATCTGCAAATGTCTTGCCACTCTTTTCAGCCGCTTCTAGTTATCTACATACCACTGATTTGCATGTCTTTGTGATTGACCAAGGAAATGTTACTTTAATGTTAGAGAGTACTGTCTTCCTGGGTTGACCAATCAATGGAGACCTTATATACATTTTGATGTAGGGCCTATAATTTGAATTTGCCCTCTTTTTTACGTTATCAGAGAACAGCAATTAATCAGAAATCTCAGGAATGTCACTGCCTGTGCATTTTGAGGTGATGAAAATATTTTTTAATGAGCCGATATATTCTGCAAATAGGGACCACTGTACTGGCCATACTGGACATTGTATACCTTAATGACTGAAAAATTATGCAGTCACATTTTTTGGCCCAAAAATATCACACCTCTTCAAACATGTACACAGAATAATAACACTGAGTGCCAAAAACGAAAATGAAGTACATGAAAATATTACTTTCAAACACTGCTCTTGGAAAGACCACACCTTTTCTTTAATATTTTTCAAATAGTTGTGCAAACTTCAGGTTTTTAATGATTTTTGTCTATTCTTCACCTGGATGTTACTGCTGTCTAAGGTTTTTGACTTACAGTATCAATGACACTGACTGTAGTAGGCACAAAGCCTAGAAGGCTGAAAATAAGTTTGCAGCAGGGCAAGGCCCTTTTCTTGCAAAGGCACATTTAGGCTACATAGCCAATCGACAGACTTTCATGTTTCTAAAATATTTTCTATTGTATTTCATAAGGAAGAACACTAAGATGCATGTGGCTGTGTAAGATGCTTCACTTTGAAGGACAAGGTCCCTGCCAAAAATACATAGATGATGGCCTCCATTTTATTTCAGCCCTCAGGCAAGCATAAAATCAATCTCTCAGAAGGTGGAAGGAAAGGAGGGTGAGGAGTCAAATATTTGTCATTGGTGTAATGTTTTTGTAAAGATCATATCTCTATTATACCCCTGGAAAATTTCTGTGATAGGAAACATTCCTCCTGTGCCCTCTCCATGGGTCTACACCACTTACTGTAAAACAAACATTTGAAGCAGTGCTAAACTGGTACTAACATTAAGTGACAGTATGACAACCAAAGTATTATAAGTAATACTATGTAATACTGTAGGCACAAGCTCTACAAAGTAACAGTTGAACAACCCTGCTGATTTTGTCTAGTTGATTCCTGAGTTGTACTAAAGGCACATGACATGTGACCTGACTGAAGTGGATAACTGGAAGATCATCACTTAAAATGGTTTTACCACGTAAAACTGCAACTAAAATTTAGATCTTTAGAAAAGACCTTGGCATTTGCAGTTCACTTCTGTTCACTACAATAAGAAAGCAACAGAAAACCTGATTGGCTTCATTATACATACTTCACTGAAAAGTAAAAATTTAGATTCTAGGTACAGTAAAAGCCTATAAAACTCTAGACAGCATGGTCAGTGGATCTGAAATATGAGACTTACACTAATACCAAAATTATCACTAATAAAATCAATCTGACTCTAGTGAAAATATGGGCTTCATTAGAGACAGCTTTACACATGGCATTACTAACTTTTTGTAAACTACATGTACTCCAGAAATGAACTTTTCAATGCAAAGAGTAATTTTCCACTTACTGTACAGTACTTCTATCTACAGGAAACAGGATAAAAGCTAACTAGTTGGCAGTTGTCTGCCAACCAGACATGTTTCACTATCACATGGTCATCTGCCCCGTTGGTAGCAGGACGTTTTGCCTAGAGCAAGTGGCCATTGTGTCACAGTAGTATCCAAGGTCATGCCATGGGCATGTATGGTAAAACCTCTCAATATACTGTACATGTGCTGTGCCCAGAAGGGAAGGCAATATTAACCTGATTAATTTTACTTCACATTATACACCTCCATAGGCTAGCCAATCAAATTAGTTGCAATGAGTATAACAGATGACATGTCCTGATTCATGCTCAATTTTTTTTTCTCATTTGTTTCAGAGTGATAAATGCTTATTTAATCTGTTGTAGTATTTTCACTTAACAGTAAAGTTAAGGTTTAAGTTGCTACCAAATTTTGAAAAGTGGCAGTTTTTTACAATGTTTCACCAAATTTGACTTTTCAACTTTTGAAAAATTTCTTCAGACAATTTTATTGAAACTAAGCCAAAGAAAGACTCAAGCTTCTCAGGATGTGTATGACATCTCCAAATTACTGCAAATCATACAAGCTGTCAATAACACATCGATGTGCTGGATAATTTATTTAGAGGCAGACAGTTTTTCCATTGTTTGTTAATTTAAAATGAAAAGAAGCTTTCCAAGATATATTTCCCACATTTTGTATGCTGACCCCAAAGAAAATATGTTCCTATCAGTTACATGTGGATTTACAAATGTACTGAGCTCTAAACCGAAGTGCAGTGAAGTAAAGATTCTAATACTGTACACGTTTACTTCTGGGGTATCATTGTGCATGAAAAAGCAGTCTACTGTCAAAGCGTACATGCATATAAACCTGTGTATGAACATTTTGCTACCAAATGCCACAAATTTCCTACCTCCATCTTTCTAGAGGCACCCCTGATTCACAAATATCCCTGATTCAATTTCAAAATCACTGAGTTGGTTTACAGAATCATACTAGGCAGTGTATGTGACATAAAAAACCCCACATGGAAGTGAATACTTACAGTATCATTGGTTTAAGCTGCTTTGCAAAATTGTATTTCATATGTGTCGCTTTGAATCTACTCTATGCAGATGGGTTTTTCTCCATGATCTCAAGCTATCCTCCTACAGTACTTGGTATCACTGGTCATCACAATTGATTGCTCAGTTGACAAAGTTAGTGTTGCATCAGACTGAAGTGCCATTTGGCAGAGCATTAAATAATAGCCAACTCTGCTCTTGCACTTGATCAAAATGAATTTTCTAAAGAGTCATCAATCTTTACAGTAATCACACATATGAGAGTGACAGACTTGGGTTAAAATTAATCTTTCATGCATGATCATTGTCAATGTAATTTGCATGTGTGCCTTTTTTTGGTTGTTTTGGTTTATCCATCCTCTCATTTTCCACGTTGTGTTTCGATCCCAACTCCTAAGTCTCATATTCTATGACTCCCGCTTCATTATTCCAATTAAAACATTTTCTCAAAATGGAAGTCAAATATTATACACTGAGAAGCCCATGCAAAGACAACAGTGACTGGCAAAATGCTCTAAAATATGCTCAACATCTACCAAAATCGATCACATTTAAAATCTGTGCTTTAATGTACAATTTTAAGTTAAAAAACCAACCGATTAAATTTTACGGTTTCTTCCTAAGTCAACATGCACTACCAAACAAAGGGTACAGTACATAAAAATGGCACTGATCTGTAGACTGTTACACTCAGTGTACATCAATTCAAGTACAGTATTGCCAATAACCCATTACCAATTTTAAATGTACACGTCCTCAGAGAAGGCTACCACTTTTCAGTACACCACACATGAATCACAGCTTCCAAGCAGCAGTGAAAATGTGTTACTAAGCAACTTGTCAGAAAGCTGCTAATACTGTTCCAAGTGTTCAAAACTAGAAACATGTAATCTGAAATCAGACAAGTCAATTCCAAACTTGACTTACAGTAAAGGGAAAGAGCAGTCACCTCAAACAGACTTATGGTGTAGTATGCCCTGTCACTCTAGTCCATAAATGGCCTATTCTGATCATGTAACATTTTTTTTAGTGAATAGAGGTGCATATAATGCAATAAGAGGAGATTTGCATGAGTTTGCTGACTTTTCAAAACAAATTTTGGGGTGACTGCCTATTGCCTTTAAGTGTATATACTTGTTAGAGGAATAAGTATGCCTGAAAAGTAATTACACGAAAATTTCTGTGTATTTAACAATTGACACTACATTATAAAAGGTTTCTGTCACCCCAGGTACTGAAGTTTCTTTCTGACAAAGAATGAATTCAGCTATGTTTGCTTCCATCCTGACCTTAACCAAAGGTTGCACCACAATTCTGACATCTTTTTACCTTCATCAACAAGCAGCAAAGCATTCCAAGTGGGAAAAACAATATAGCTAAAAGGACACCTGCCAAAGTGAACTCATCTTCCAAATGGCCCACTCTGCAGGCTGGACACCCTCCAACAACTACCACATTAGTCACCCTGACAGGCTGTGATTGTCCATAATTGGGGAGTGGCTGATACCCTGGTTGGTATCCAGAACCTGCAACATGGCTGTTTGGTGGATAACCCTGAGCTGTATAAAATGGAGGAAAGTAGTATGAACTTTTGAGTAAATCTGTATAAAATTTCTGACATAAGCAAATATGTACATTAACGTGTTACTGGAAATACTACCATTCATGTCTTGCTTCTAATACCAAATTGAACCTAGTCTTACAGAGGTGATGCACTATGAACAGGGCTGGAAAAATGTTTATTTCCCAGGAAGGGCATCAAATTGTCTGTAATTCCTTCTATGTTTTCAAGTACAAAAGGGTGAATTTCCTTCCAACTGCCAAAATTTCCCTTCCCTTCCCTTCACAAATTTCCTGGGAATGAGCCTCCCAGCTTCCCAACTTTTTCCACCAATCACCATGGCAGATCAGCTGTTATGTTGCGATCAGCTGGCATAGAGTTGAACAACTGTAATGAAACTGGTTTTAGTAAATTTATTAAATTTCCAACCATTTCAACCTAACAACCTGTAGTTGCAAAAACTCAAACTGGCCCATGGTTGGAATTACAGTACCCTGTACCTTACAGTATCTGCTATGTTACTTACTGTATGGTCAGAAGTTTCATGACTCTTGAACATGGCTGTACTGTATACTTCAACAAGGGTAATCTACATACAGTACTTACTGGACTCACTCACCAAATAATGGAAGGAAGTGGGTAGCACTAGAACTTTTGTTACAGTAGAAACCTCCTCATCCCAGACAGTTCCAATTCCCCCAACTAACTGTAAGTTAGTTCTAGCTCTGCAAATGACTTCCCCTTGGGCAGACACAAACATAGTTTGTTGCTTAAAGGCCACATCCTAGTACTGTAGGCATACAAGACCCTGATGTGAAATCAAAACACTCTGTGCATGCTGTGTAATATGAGCTACTGTACTCTGCATCTTTTTTCAATTTTGTAACTCTGATGTCAAGCAAAGAGCAGTCACCAATTGAGGCTGTTAAAGTCATACTTAGGTGACCAGTATCTGTCTTTAAGTGTTGCCAAGTGTTTTGATATGTAATTACAATTTCACATGCAGGAACATGTCCAATCATAGAATGAATGTTAACAGCTTCCAACAGAAAATAGGTCACTTATGTCATCTTTGCTTATTTGGGTTCTAACCTTGCTCTTTGCTTCCAATAATTGTACCATCCTTACCCAATACAGTGAGTACTCTGAGGTACCTCCGGTCCCATCTACACCAGTCAGCACTGGTAAAGAGCAACTGGAATGCCCACTTCATTGCCCAACCAGCACTCAGTGGAAATCTGCAGTTTACTGACCCTCACAGAACTGACCAAATAACCCGTATAGACAAGCAAAATGATGGTGGTATGGAAAACAATGATACAATTTTTCCCCAAGAAATACAATTCCAGACCGAAAAAAGGTTCCGATAGTGTAAGACTCCAAAGGAGGCCTTTCACTCTAGCCCCTGGTCTCCTGCTGTGAGAGAACCTGTTTTCTACACTATACACTATTCAGATACTAAGACTGCATTAAATTAGCTAAAACCCTGCCTGCACATCATCATACTTATTTGAAGCAATGTCAATGCTACAATACAGTACCTTGACATCCTAATGCATGCAGTGTTCAGTCAAAGATTACAAAAAAACAGTATCAACACTAAGGAACGGACTATGTTTGAGAAAATTGAACTTCTTGGTCTACTGTAACTCCTATCTTCACAGAACACTTCTAAAGTACAGTAGCTAGACACAAAATGCTGACACTCACAGACTACATTTAAATTGAAAGATTGGGGAATAATTTATAAGATCATCCTTGTGTTTACTTTCAGCTGTTCTATACTAAACAAAGCTGGATTAAGATCCTCTGATCAAAAATCCGCTACAATTATTTGAATATCTTTTACTGTTTTCGAGATATTCCTCTTCAAAGTTCGACCAATTGTTGGAATTGTTCATTAGCGATGCAAACATATGATATGGAGTGTTGCACGGTGTCTGTATTTTTTTATTTCTTTATAAATTATCTGTTTATTACTTTAAAGCTACAATCTTGGACAAAACTGTTGGGACACTTTGTCATAATATTCTTGAATCTCATTTCCCAGGTTTGCATGAAA
>WURT03031163.1:0-15259 GCA_009936505.3 Holothuria glaberrima | reverse complement strand
CTCCAAGACCCTAGTACAGAGCTCAGAATTTCTGAACAATATAGAGAGGGCGCACTTACGATAGTTGCGACAGAGCCATCTAAATATACGGCTCTGAGTTGCGAACGTATGTACTAGCTAGTACTAGGGTCTTGGCCAAGACTAATCATGTGCTAGACTCCTTGATAACAAACAAGGTGATTGACCTACAGTATTGACAAAGCATGTGTGTATGCTGTACAGTTAAGCACCATTGTAACATATCAGTAAAGCAAAACACTGCACATTTTGCTTTACATTTTCAGTAAAGAATTTCACAGCAAAACTTCAGTAAAAGTTTGAACAAGTAATAAGGTACTTAGTCTTCTTTTCATATATAGTGTAGATGTTACATAAACAGCAATGCTTATCAAACTATGAAAATACCTGTCAACATCTTCTTGGCTCATAGCAGCAAATACAAAACACTCAGTAGTTCCATTAATAGCTATCAGTAGTACATAAAAAGAGAACCATTTTAGTAATGTAGGACCTGTGAAGGAAACAAAAACAAATTAGTGATGGATAAGAAAAGTCACAAAAATTTTACAAGAAACATTAGCTGTCATTGCTCTAGCATTCAACCAACAAAGGAAACTAGCTATAGCTCTGATTATGCACTTTGAAATAATTTGCCATACAAGCAAAGTTGTGTCCATAAAGCAACAGATTCCACATCTCAGGTCTTGATTCAAACAGTCATGTGGTTGCTTGTGGTAACCAATCTAAGTGAATGACAACCAAAGCACAAGATGGTTTTGGAAGACAACCAAATTTCTTGACAGAAGAAAACAGATGGTACCTCAGACAACTTTAAAGTTTCCTTTCAAACAATTTAAATCTCTTTTGGCCAACCAAAATAGGCAGACAGGTTGTCCCAATGTACAACCATAAAATTTCTTAAATTTAATGCCTGCATATCTTGAGATGTAACATTCACCATGAAAAGTGGACTAAAAGGACTTGCCCATTCAATCATGTATCAGTGCCTCACTCCACCTGATACAAAACTTTTTAATTCCTTACAAATAACTCAATTGTGGGTTTGTTAGTCTCTTTCCTTGAAAGTTATAAAGTCTTGTGTACTGTTGGAAGTTATAAGAAAAGGTGCTACAATAGCTTGAGTTTAATGAGTGTTCAGGGTTTATACATACTTTCTGAAAAAATCTGGAGATTTTGCAAGGACTAAAAAGTTGTCTTCAGTACATCTTAATGCAAACAGGCATGATACCCTCTAAAACTCACTATATCAGTTCTTATACATAAAAAACCTAATCAGTTTAATCAAACCTTCATTTTCTTCAAAATCTTAAAGGTTTCTTAGAAACTGTCATTGGAGGCTTCAATCAATAACATCTGGTTAACCATCCCAATCAATGCTGGAGTTTCATGCATATTATCTTACAATGACTACAAGTCTCAATTGCATATTTTACCACAGTCATACAAAATTCTTTTAAAGCATGTCATCCAGAATCTTTACTATGATATCTTCCTGAAAACTATTTTTCAAATCACCTACCAGGTTCTGTGCTCAATAATGGCCCAGCATAGATATCTAACAGGAGGAAACTGTAGGCATCACCAAACACCCATATGGTGGCTCCAATCAGAACAACAATCTTCAGTAGACACTTCAACACTGATGAAGCTAAGTGGATGGAATCCTATGTACAAGGACATATGATACACAAAAAAGAATATTATCAGTTGAGAATAAGAATCTGTTTGCCACTCTATAATGATCCTAATCAAAATACACAAACAAATTTAGGACACATGTGACAAGAGAAATGTGATTAATCTTGTGCTATTTATGGACCCTGATATTAACCCTTTCGCAGCCAGATACGTAATAATACATATTAAGTTAATGTACAGTTCACAGCCACTTACGTACTATTATGTATCCAACCCACCACGCTTAAAAAGGACCAAATGAGCTATAAAAATACCCCCAGAAGTCGGCGTGACCTGATGAATAACTTCTACGCATAATTTGTGTGGGCGGTGCTATTGGAATTTTTTCTGTAACTTGAACTAGTAACGATGTACAGCTCAAACAAAATGGCTGCCTCCCTGGATTAGTCAGAATAAGCAGTGCCTATATTTTAATCAGCGTAGGAAGTTCCGAAGGTGGGCCCCGAAGAAAAAAGACGGTGAAATTGATTCGTATAGAATGTCCTCGAACGTTCTGTATCGTAATTGGGGCTCTGTTAATTGTCTGGATACTTTTTCATTGCAAAATTTGCGATATCAGGGTAGATGCAGATCATACATCAGTATAGGAACCAGTTCCGCGAATTTAGACAATCGGCGGTCATTTTGAATTTGATTGACCGAATTGCATTTTAAACAATGGTAACTGGAAGAGGAATGTATCTTCTACAATTTTCATGTTCAGACCAACTTCGAATTAAGTTAAGGTAAAAAGTTATGTTACACTGCAAATATTGTCAAGAACAGTGTTCAGCTGGATGGCTGAAAAGGGCACAATAGAAAAATTGAGGCTGGCTGTGAAAGGGTTAAACACTGGACACCATATGAAATTCACACAATTATGATACTTGGAATGTGACCATTCCTATCTTACCTTTGGTTGCTTACTAACTTCCACATCTCGGATCAATGTTTTAGCAAAAAACAAATATCCACTTTCTTCAATTGGTTGAAAAATAAACCTTGCTGCCAATGATCCCAGGTTGCTGATGACATCATAGATTCCTTGATTTGCAAAACTAAGAACATTGAAGAGAGTCATGACATACCGTTCACCTGGAATGAAACGAAAAGAAATTATAACACAAGTTTTGACAATTGTAGGACAATGATAATGAAATAATACTTGTACGAACTTTCTTAATATCCGTCAATAAAGGCACCACATACTATTCATCTGGTCGGCCATTGATTTCTCAATAGGAAACCCTACAACAAGTTGCTGCACCTGAACTCTGCGTAATTGATAAATTCTTTTTATTCTGTACATGGGTAGAAGAAGGCAATTCAATAGAAATAATAACACAAAAATTGGAATATTACAGTATAAAAGAAATTGTGAACGATTGGATTTCTAGCTATCTTTCTAATAGGCAACAGTATGTACAAATCAATGATTGTTCTTCAGATCTGTCAAGTATTAAGTATGGTGTTCCGCAAGGAGCTATAATAGGGCCTAAACTATTTATCTTATACGTTAATGACATTTGTAATGTGTCTAATGTGGTTAAATTTATCATTTTTGCTGATGATACCAATATACTCTGCTCTGGTAATGATATCCAGCAGTTAAGTTTACATTTATGTCAAGTCTTAGATCAGTAGAGGGTATGGTTTATGGTAAATTAACTTTCTTTAAATAAAAATAAAACCAAATTTATGGTGTTTACAAAACTCAAGTGTAATAGGTATATTACTTTTAAAATTGATAATTGCATTATAGAAAGGGTTTACACTACCAAATTTCTTGGGGTATTTATTGATTGTGATTTAAATTGGAAGGAGCAGATTAAAAACTCTAAAGTGGCCAAAAGTCTTGCAATTATGTATAATTTAAGGGTTTTATTGTCTACTAGCTCATTGAAGATCCTTTACAACTCTTTAGTTTTCCCTTACATAAATTACTGTCTCGAAGTGCAGTGAAATACATACAAAAGTAATATTCACTCTGTTTTTATAGTGCAGAAGAAAGCTCTCAGATTGGTTCATAAAGCTACATTAAATGAACACGTAAAACGCTTTTCTGATTGACATGAAAATTTTAAAGCTCGAAGAACTTGTGAAATTTAAGACAGCCCTCTTACTGTTTAAAGCTAAAAATGGTATATTACCTCCAAATATTCAAAGGTAATTTTAAAAAAAAAAAAGTAAATTACAAACTCGCCAAAAAGAAGATTTTTATCAAATTTCTGTCCGTACAACCTTTACTACAATGAGTCTATCAGCGTGTGGTGTAAAAATATGGAATAATCTTAATACTGACCTTAGGAACTCAAAAAGTAAATGCGTATTTAGACTAAAGTTGAAATCAAAATTTGTTGATAAGTTTAACGAACTGTTTTGATTTTACGATAAGTAGCACTGCAATTTTTATTTGAATTACTTTGATAGAGACATGTTGCTCTGAAAATTAATCTTTTTTATAATTGTTTTGTAGGAAAGATTCACATAAGTTTTTCTGAACTTCTTTTCTCTCCTTTTCTATTTTGTGTTTCTGTTTTGCATCATCATAAATTGTACTTTTCTTTCCTTAGTTTGTTGCTACTCTTTATGTTGATGTTGTAATTACATGTTATTTTGAAATAAACTGAACAAACGAACAAACAAACAACTAGGCAAGTAGAATTCTATTGATGGCAACTTTTCACTAGCCCTAAAATGACCAGGCTGATTATTACGGAGACTTAACCATCATGAAAGATTCTGTTGTGTGCTGAATACATGTAATGGAGACAGTATCAGAGACATGTTGACATATTTTATCATGCACTATTTCAATTCTTTCACTCATAAGAACATTACTTTTTCTGCTGTTCTTAGAATGTGTAGATCAGTTGGGATAAGAGGTAGCTTATTCTAAATCATATCATTCAGCCCTACACAAGTCCAGTACCTAACCAATTCACTTTAATACCACACTGTCTTGAATTATTTAGTATTTACAAAAAAATTAACATCTAGAGTCAATAAGACACATCCTGGGCTGGACAGGTCACTGCACCCAGTATCTATTGCCCTATGACCTATAATACTTGACTGTGGTACACATACTGAGGATCACTAGTTTCTTTTAAAACAAAAAAAAAAAGAGCCAGTCTTGAAACTCTCCATCAGACTTTTCATAGATGCCATGGTATTTTGAAAGGAGAAACTCTCTAGCATCAAACTGTCCCCTCCATACACTTCATATTTTCAAAATAAAATTGCAGGAAAGATTTTAATGTTCACTTTAACTATATTTTTTCCTTGCTGCGTTGTTTTTTTATTTGCCTTTTACAGGGGGAATTTCCTCATCCCATACAGTTCCAACTCTCCCAACTAAGTTACTTCTAGCCTCTCCCAAAACTGACTTAAGCCCTTCCTTGTTCAGAAGCAAATTAAGGACATATCCTCGTGAGCACACAAGGCCCTAATGTGTAATCAGAATTCTAACTCTGCATGCTATGAAACGTAAGCTACTTGGCATCTTCTACATTTTCCGACTGTGTTGTCAACCAAAGAGCAGTCACCAATTAAGAATTTTGGTAATCCTTGACCAAAATGTATTTGGGCTGATGAGTGTCTGCCTTTAAAGACTTTGCAGACAAAAAAGGAAAAAAAGGAAAGTCAAATGTACATATCAATCCATACCTTCTGTTAAAAGCTGCTTTAAGAAGCCTTGTTTAAAGAAACTCCACGTTAGAAGGGCTGACTCATTACTTATCCATGGCTGTTAAAAGAGGAAGTTGTATCTATTACTGAATGGAGCAATGATAACTATTAACCAGAAAGCCCAAAGGCTTAGTAATCCCTTGGTGAAAGGGGGATGTTCATCCCTCAAATTTACACTTCTTAACTACATCATTTCTTAGGATGCATTTACAATTTGACTCCTGCTGACGTCACATGACTTTTGAACCCCACCAAAACTTAAATAACAAAAAAATTGAAAAAAAAAAAATTGTCTTAGAAGAAATTTGTCTGTGACTCCTCTCATGTAATGTCATGTCATTTTTGACCTCTGGTGACTTCAAATGACTTGTGATTTCCACCAAAAACAAAAAGGTTCTTCCTCTCAACATGACGAATCGATATTCAAAGTATGAATAGCTTCTGTCCTTCCCACTTCCATGTATCATGTTAGTTTTAGTTTTTGACCTCTAGTGACCTCAAATGACCTTTGACCTTCACCAAAAATGATATGGTTCTTCATCTAAACATAACAAATGTATAAACCACATATTATTTGCTATCTTGAGATATCATGTTTACATACTATTTACAAGGTTTTGCAGTTTAACCCCTGGTGACCTCAGATGACCTTTGACCACCACCAAAGACAACAAGGTACCTCCTTTCATCATGAAAAATATATGTACTAAATATGAAAAGTGTCTGTCACTGCTATCTTGATATGTCATAACTACAAGGGTTTGCGTCTTTGACCTCTGGTGACCTCAAATGACCTTTGACCTCTACCAAAAACAATAGGCTTCTTCCACTCAGAATGAAAATCTATACACCAAATATGAAAAGTGTGGGTCATTCCTATTTCGAGATATCGCGATTACAAGGTTTCGGTCTTAGAAACAATTTTTCAGTCAACCATGCATATAATTGTTGCCTAACGTGTTTCTTATCAATGGAGGAACATCTGTGCAGTTGACTATTTACAGCAAAAGTTACCATACTTTCGATTAATGCTGCATAAAATTAAACATGTTTTTATTTCTTTGTATGAAGACATGCTATCTCTTCATCTGTACACTCCTTGTATGACTTTGACCAAAGGTCAGTTATTTTTAATGTTTCATGGAGGAACACGAATGCAAATGGCCATGTGACCTTTAACAGGCTTCGTATGGTTAAAGGTGATTACAGGGTTATGACATGTTAAGAGACAGAAAAAAGGGTTAAAGCTCTGGTGACATGGAATTACATAATTGGATATTTGATGTAAAAAGCATTAAAAATTGAGAAAATAGCCCCACTTTCCCATTAAAATCCATCAAATATTGACCATTTTACAGGGTAATTTTTATTTCACACTTGTATCATGAGTAAACATTAGCCAAATATGCAAATATGTGACATCCAAAGATGGACATACCATATATGGCTAATGCTAGCCTTTTTTTTTTGAACCTTAATTCAAAGGACACTGGTAACATTGTTATAACCTGAGTGGTTTCATAAATGAAAGTTCACATTGTTTCCTTGAGAAAAGATATCACTCACCAAACAGTTAACTATCTGATCAGTAAATATTAATGAGATAATTTATGTAGGGTTAACAAAAGAAATCTTAACACTGTACAACACTCCACATCATTACTTTTGCATAGACAATGAGTTACTTCAGAAACCATCAAATTCTGAAGACATGCATATTTTGAGAACGGTAAAAGATGTTGCAATAATTTCAATGGATCTTTCATTGAAGGACAAGTAAAACATTCTCTTTTTGGTAGCATATCAAGAGACCTGTAAGTGACAGAAACATAATACATTGGAAGTAAACTTAGAAATGACTAACAGTTACCTTATTTGGAATGTGTCTTGGAAAGAAATCTCGAAAAGACTTGAGAGGGAAGTCTTCATCCTTCTTGACTGATGAATTAATGTAATTCAGGAAATAAATGTAATACATGACAACTACCAGTGTAGTGAAACATACCTGAAAGAGAAAACAAATATAGCACCATGGCATGTACTGGACTAACGCATGGATGTGTAAGCAGGGAGGTGTTAGGATGGAGAGGCAACGCTCTATAGATTCTTTGAAGCAATGTTCGTTTCCAACAGTAATCTTGCTTTTATCATCAAAATTTTTATTTCAATGCATAGAATTACTAAGATCAGTGATGCATTGTCAAAATGACAATGAGAAGACACACCCCTCACAATGCACTTGTTAACTTTTCTTTGCCAGCCATTATGCGAAAATATGAAATGTTAACCTTTCGTCGTTATTCATCACACTTATAAACATCACTTCATTTAAAGTCAGCAAGAAATTCCTTTTCAACTAACTTTTCAAATATGTTTCTTAAAAAAAGGCAAATTTTCTAAAATCTGAGAAAAATGTATAGACTTGAACAATGTTTCCAACAGATGACATATTAAAATCATGGGGGCACAATTGAAATACGTCTTTTTATTGTTTGTTGCCAGTCGTTTTGCTGAAAATCCTGATTAAAGTTTGGACATTGGCAGAAACACACCTCACTTCAAAGCATGTATAAACAATGACCTTTTCATTGGGATTACCTAGGAAAGAAAGGAGGGGATCACAATTAAAAGGGTTTAGTCCACAGAGACTTAACAATAAGGACAACGAGACCTATCAATCAAATAGTGGTGCTTAAAAGATTTAGACCATTTTCAAGTACGTATTGTCTGACAGTTTTGTGAATTGTATCTCCATCCTAACAACTCCCTGGTGTAAGGACCCACTGGTGACAAGAATTGCTGTTGAGACAAAAAAAAGGCATATTCTAAAGCTGTGTTGTTTCATTTTTTCTCATACCAAGGTTGGGTAGGGGTCACAAGATAGAACAAAAACATTGGTAGCATCTCTTCCTACATCCCCTTTAATATTATCCACAATGGTCAGTGCATCTTTCAACAAATAACAACACCTTCTAGAGATATCTCAATGTCAGGCATGGATGGAATGTTATAAGTTAAAATGAGAGGTAAACTGTCACTCTCAAGAGTAAAGACCTTCTGAACATTGGTTTTCTGAATGTTACCAGAAGCCAGACTACTATCAGATTTTAATGGAGGTATTTCAACAACGTCACATTTAAGGCTTTTAACAAATGACCAGAAATGTTTAGGGGAATCCATTCAAACCGATTTACATATTTTCTGCAAGCCATTCTTGAAGCATGATAGGTCAATCTACCTTGAGTCTGGAAGTTCTCAAAGGAGGCTGCAGTGGCATTTTGTGCAAACTATTGTATGCCCTCTGCTTCTTTCTAACTAGCAGTTTAATACCATTTTCAATCCAAGGGGTATGTTTTTTTCTTGCTGACAACACAGGATGGGACATACTTATGGATGACCTACTTTATTTTGGTTTCAAGTGCTGAATACATTCTGTGTGCAGAGCACTAAGAAGGGTTCATACTAATCAAGTGAGCACTGAAGTTTCGAAGCTCCATTTAAATAGAGTTTATGTCAGCTTTATGAAATATATAAACCTTCCTTGGTTTCTGTTTGGTAATTTTAGGTCTAGTATTCATTACAACCATGGGGATACCATCATGGTCGGGAAGGCCTCGAATAAGAGAAGATCTTTCAACTAAAGTAGGATTTGTTGTGAAAAACTAATCCAATATATTATTAACTCTAGTTGGTTCATTCACAATTTGGACAAGGCCAAACTCATTACAGATGTCAAGCATACAATTAGATAGACCAGTATACTGCAAGCCAGGTAGCACTGACTGGCATACCCAATCCACACCAGGTAAGTTAAAGTCACCAGCCCAGGAAAATTTGGCCATTCTCATTTCTGCTAGCTTTCCTTAATGAGTCACGAAGCTGATCAAGATAATCAATTGAGTTACCATACTTATGGGACCAATAGGAAGAACTTACTAGAATTTATTTAGCACACTGGATTTCAAGAGAGATCCAAATGACTTCACAGTTTGTGTCAAGGTCGTTTCTATGAGTGGCAAGGAGGTCGCCCTTAGTAGCAACTAGGTCACCCCCTTCAAAATGGCCATAGTTACTGTCCTTCCTAAAACCAGTAAAATTACTGGGAAATAGTTCGATGCTGGCCACTGTACTGTTAATATGGGTTTCTGAACCAATTATGTCAGGGTTATTTTTCTCAATGCAGACAGTCAAGTTAGAAATCTTGTTGTGAATTCCTTGAAAATTTATAACTAAGATTTTCAAACCACTCCTGACAGGCTTAGAAGTTTGCAGGTGGTGTTTTCTAATTTGGATTTACAGGTGTGCTCTAAAATGTACCTCTTCATTGGGGTTTATTTCACATGAAAGTGTTTTAGAATTATCCTTTTCTCTGATTTCTAAGGATTTACATCAATTTTCTCAGAAAATAAACTTTTGTGATCACTGACATTGTGTTTTGTCGTAATTCATTGAACTAGTAAATTATTAAACTATTAAAAATTGACACATGCTTCCTGAAAACAAGCATCCTAACAACTACCTGCAGCAGAATTTGAACAGTAGGTAATGCCGAACAATACCTCAGATGCACATTGTGATTGGAATTTGTACAGTATTACACCACTTTGTTGGAAAGACATTTATTGAAAACATCAAAAATGTATTTTTCCCTTTGTGTACTAAGCTACATTCAAAATCCACAAGAAAAAAAAAAGGTTGACATGGTTCAGACGGTATTCTAAATACTAATGAAAGGAACAATAAAATCTGAGAATAAACATAACTGAATATTTATAACTTTGACAAGCAATTTATATTTAGTATTGAGAGAAATATTTTTTATAGCACTGCATGTAACCTACAATTTGTAAAAGGAAATCTTACCTCAGCAAAACAAAATGACAGAATGCCAAGATTAGGGAAGAACACAACCAGCAGTAGGGTCAAGATACACTTGATTGTTATAGCAAATCCCCTTATAAGAACCTGTCCAAAGAAAAAAATGTGAGAGATTAAAGAGTGACCGCACATACACATCAGCTTCTAAGGATACTTAAAAATTCATTGCAATGCACAAGGATGGGAAGGATACGATACCTGTAACCCCTGCCACAACCCATAACCCACTGAAAAGTTTTACTGGGTTCATGTAACTTGCTTAAAATCAGGGGTGCTCACCCTCAGTACTGGGATTGGCAAGTTGACTGCAAACTAATTCCTTGCCAATATGGATTATTTCCTGCTTATTGTGTACATATTAAACACATCCATTATACTGCCCTCCATTTGGGCTGACAGATCTTTCCAAACTGGCAACTGTTAAAGTATATCTTGGTTCAAGGAATGTCTGGGCACCCCAGTTTTAGTTGGACATCCAAAATTTTAGTCACTACAATGGGACAAATTGACAAAATTTCATGTTAAATACTTTAATTATTACTTAGAACTACATCTGTATCTGTGAGTTTGATTACAGATTAAAAATAATAAAAAGGCAAATATGATATCCAGAGAAAGAATTGTGAGCATACCTGAAGCTTGACAAAGAGTAAAGCTTGTCCCAGCACCCAGAGTGGCTCTGCGAACAGTTCTATGACAGAGGCAAGTGCAAACAGAATCACTGCTACATGGTAGTAGGGTATAAAAGATGGATCAGGAACCTCTAGCTGAGTGGACCAAATAAAACCCAACACTGCAGCACAAATAATGCCCAGTGGAAAACTGGTAAGACAAAAAAATAATATGTAATGCAGTTACAGGACTTTGTATATATGTAATGCGGTTAAAGGACTTTGTTTTGTTACCTACTATATGCAAAGTCTGTCTAATATTAGTAACCTTTCTATGAAATATACAGTGTCACACTGATTCTGTTACACTAACAATATATTTTCAAAGTTCAATATACCACCAAATATTCAAAATGAGATAATAACAGTTTATTTCCTTAACTAGAATAACTTTTATCACTTCAGATGTGATTTTGCAAGAATAACCCTATTTAAACATCAGTGAATGTTTTGGCTACCTAGTGAATATCCAAATGTACATGTTAACCCTAGAAAATTATGTTGATTTGTAAATGATATGTTTTGTATCTAGGGAGGTTTCACACCTGCACACCTCAGCTAATGCAACTATGTTCTGGAGGACAAACACACACAGATGGTAGATCATGTACTAAAACAAGAAGGTGCGTGGCACAGTGTCCTCCAGAACAACTAGCCCATCCACTGAATTTGACCTTTTGACCTTTGGTGCAAGCCCCCTATAGAGGTAATGTATAATAAGCTTTATGGGGGTGCTCTCATACAGGTATTTAGGTCAAAGGTAACTAGTGACAACTACAGTGCTGATAAAAAAAGCAAAAAAAAAAAGAAAAAAAGTTGACACATTTTTAACGATGGGATGTTACCCCTTCCCTTGCCCATACAAGATCACACTAACTTGCACCATATTAAATTAATGGTTTGCTGCCACTGGTTATTTCCTTTCTGACTGAGGCAGGCTCTTCTGAAGGCTTCTCTTGCCAAAAACAAGATGGTGGAGTAGAGCAAGGTTAACCTACAGGAACAGCCGGAGAGAGAAAGAAAATCACTAACAACACGAAATATGCTTGGCAATGTTAGCTTTGTATTTTAACAGTCACTGTCACACATAGCCTCTTACCCCATCCCCCTCCCCCTGGGCTAGGCCATCATATATGAGTATTCTACACTTGTGAAAGGGAGCTTAATTTTTGAACCTTTGGGGTCAAAAACAGAAAGGAGTGAAGAAATCAGAATAAACAAAATGGACAATACCATTCTAAAACTGTGCATAAAAAATACCCATTAAATTGTGGGAGACCAATTATATGGGAAACAACTACGAAAGGGGCCCCTAAAGTCTGCTGATGTTAAGATCCCCCTCCCCCTCTGATTTATGTGATCAACTTGAATTCCTATGAGGGATAAAGCTATTTTGTAAACCAATGCAAACAAAACAGATCTCATGATCACTGCGTACTTGACTTACCTGACATTGACAACACCTAACATATCCTTGCTCACGTATCCGTTCTTCAAGATGAATGCATTCAGGAGGAATGTCATGACACGAAACATCACCTTCAGGAAATAAGTAAGTATACATACACTAAATACAACCAACACAAACATATTCAGAATTTAATACTGTATCTACAGTCTTTTGCTATACCATGTTAAACATGCAAAAATTCCTGCAACTAACGTTTAACATTTATCTACACTCTTTTTGTAGTCATGTCAGCATAAATGAAATTCCATCAACAACCAGAGAAAGTGACATGTTTTAGATGAGAAATCATGCGGTCAATTTTGTACTTCAATATGAATTAGAGTATCATGTCACATGTCAGATATTCTCACCCTCAAAAATTTTTGTGTAAGTCTCAGCAGCTTTCATGCAATCTCCTTCTCCCTGACATGACTAAATTTTCCAGAATTTTCAAAAACTTGGAAAATCAGGATGAGGTTTACAAACCTGCAGCTTTGTGACAAAAGAGCATTTTATTAAAACACTTTCATAACATGCAGACACTGTCATTTTAAATACCAAATATTCAAAACCTACTAGATAATTTTACCTCCGACAATTGGGGAAATAAATATTCTCTCATTTTAGCCCAATGTTTGTTAACATGCTGTTCAAACTTTGTCTACACTGAGAGCTTGCATTCAGAACAAGTCTTACAGGCTCTCTACAGTATGGACTTCATAATACAGTGCTACATTTACCTGCAAAACCATGTTATAGGATGCTGACAAAGCCGAGCTAGCCAGTACATTCTTAGAATCCCCCATGTTGTCTCCTGATGAAAATGCTGACAAGGATGTCTAGAAGCTCCCATATGCCTGAAGGCAAGAAAATAAGTCCTTTAGCTTTCTGATCCTGGCATTTAACTAAGTTGTACAAACACATTAAATACAATATCAAGAAGTATGGTTCAAATTGTCTAAAAGTTATATTTCCTAATACTAGCCTAAATTAATATTTGGACAAAATGAGACTTTCAAAAGTGCCAGCCCACCCTCCTAACATTTACCCTTATGTAGGCCTAAATTGGATCTAGAATGGCTGACTGCTTGTACTAAGAAATACCCACATAACTTCTTTTGAAGGCATTTTTTCTGCCAATGGCTGGCCCTCTGATCTAGCAGGATGATATTTGGAATAACACAATAAATCTAGGGTTTTCTAGCTGGGAAAATCATCACAATGATGCTTTGGGGTATGCTCCTGTCCCAATGGAAGGGACTGATACTAGCTACTAAAAGTTATTATATAGAGCACTTAATGCTCTTTGATCAGTCTCATTGACATTTTATTATCCTGCTTTACAAATCTGAAGGGACTGCCTTCAAAACTTTTCAGTAGATTCTAGAAACTGAGTCAATCACACAGAAAGTATGCAGCTTTAACTTTTCCAGAGCACAGGCCTACCATTTTTCAAATGCATCACTGAGTTATTCAGCCAACTGTCTATATACCCTTTACCCCCCCCCCCCACCTATTTTAACACATAATATGATACAAACGGACACTATCACTAGTAACTTCATAACTTTTCTCCACTAAAACCAGAAAGTCAAGAGGCTCAGTGATTCCTTGCCTCCTGGATACAGTTTTAGTGCTGTGGTTTCAAGTTGACAGCTTCATAGCAAACAGATTTGATACCATAAGAATGTCACCCAATCTGTTGAGATGTGACAACTTTTCTCAGCATGTCAATGATGACTGGAATTTTTCTGTCAGAAGCTGTAAAGGCCAAAACCATTTTTAGGCCTAGGCCTACAGTTGAAATGGATCACAGGATCTCAATTCAACTTGAAGCTTAGGGGGGAGAGGCATTCTGCAAGCTTTAGGAAGTTACCTGCCACATTTACCAACCGGGCCACTACGGACTTTGTGCCATACTACTAGGCCTAGGCTACTACTAGCCTACTCGGCTACAGTTGTTCCTGCTGGATCACGTAAACCCGGGATGAAATATCGCACATTTGGCTTTAACGTTAAGTGTATACCAGATTTGCACTAGACCTAGGCTACGTACAGTAAAAACTACAATTTACAAAGGTTGTAACGTTAAAGAACCCTCTCGATACAGCAGTAGGACTTATGTTCATCAAGGGTTTCAGTTTCAATGTAGGATTCAAAACACTTCTCAATCAGAGCCTCAGGCTTCTACTCCTAGGTCCTAGTCGTCCCTGCTTGCGAAACATTCGCTTGAAGCCTTGGATTTGCTTCGTTGCCGTTTGTGTTGGAGAAATAGAGCTGTACAGTATTAGTACAATGAGTTTCATTCACGGACTTTTAATGGACATGGACCACGTGACCAATACGATTGCCACCGTTACGAACAAACTTTGGCGTACTAAGATGGCCGCAGGGCTTTTTTTTTATTTGATTTATTTGCACATGATCAATACGAGACAATACGAGATGGAGAATACAAAAAAAAAAAAAAAAACTGAAAACCATGTAAGAAGGAGTACGCAAAAAAAAAAAAAAAAAATAAGAAAATAAAATGAAATAAACAGCAAATAAGACAAAGACATGTGCAGGGATGACACAGAAATCTTATTTCCACTGTGGTCCCTAAAAAATAAACTACTAAAACAGCACAGCACATTAAACACAAGAAGAAACTAATTTCAACTTCAGCCTCCTCCTTCAATTCAAACATGGAAGTTCCGAGGTAGTACTTCCATGATTCGAACAGAACTTCCTGTCTTGGTATTGTACACCTCAGTCTTAGACAACCACAGCTTGTACTGAGTTTAAATTAAAAGAATAGTCCAGACCCACATTTATGTTTGATATGTTAAAGAGGAACATATTCTAAGCAATCTGTGAAATTTTCATTCAT
>WURT03031153.1:0-15260 GCA_009936505.3 Holothuria glaberrima | reverse complement strand
GGTCCAAATTATAATTTCACTTGATAATAAGGATAAATGTATTTTTCTCCTCTTGTCAAAGTCAGGCATGATTGTAGATGTAACATCCTAAACAACATTTTCAGATCTAGGCTAGCTTATGTCACTTCTGAACAGGCTAACCTAGTGGAATATTTTCGTCGCATATTTTTTTTTTTTTTTTTGCAATCTCCTACATGTGCTTGTTCACAAAAGCAAATATGAGGATTAATAGCTGTTCCTTTTTTTTGGGGCAGACCAAACAAATATGATACCCTTTTTAAGTTGACAAAATTGGCTATTTGGGCACAGATTGCATAGGCCTAACTGTTAGGCTAGAAGCATCAAGGTAAATTAACTAGGTCTCTACTAGTATGAGGGGCGGAGATTTCTTGTCAGGGGTGGGGGGTTGCATACTTGGCAAAGCATGGGAGCCAAGCGATCGAGCCCTAGCCCGCTTGTGCACAAGGGGGGGAGGGTGTGGGAGGTGTGAAGCTTTTTTGTTTTTTAAAGTGAAAATATGCGATTTGGTGCACACTTAATACGGTAGGCCTATTTTGTTGTCATAAGGAGACATATAATTATGTAGTTTTTGAACTATTTTTCCCAGCTTGCTAAGGCAACCCGGTTGCCCCAGCAAGCTGGGATGGTCCATCAATATACAGGTACATATTTATCTGGTTTACTCATAGATCAAAACTGACTGATACAGTATGTATGTATTCTGATTTGAGGGTTTCTGCTGACTGATGGAATGGTGTGCACCACACACGATCTGTGAGCATGCAGTGCAAATGTCCACTTCACTCCATCACCGCTCCAGGTGTATCGGACCTTGGCACAATTTTGACAACTGACCGATCACTAACATTAGTGACAGTTTAGTTGCGTCTAGTCTACAAACCTGGGAGTAGTTAAAACTAAATGTTGCTTATTTTTAATATTATCTTATTTGCTTTTTTTCAGTTCTTCTTGAATTATTTTTTCGGAAGTGTACCAAATAACTGGGGGGGTCAACTGTGATGGACAATCCCCCTTGTCAAAAGTGGAGGGGTTATTTGTTCACCCAAACAATTATGCATGCAAGACCACATCTTCGTCATCCCTGATTTGAAATCCACCAATGAAATCAATTTATCATGTTACCTGAGACAATATAACAAACGCCTAGAACTGCAGCACGTGCAAAATATTCATTAAATACGAAGACACTAAGGAGAATTGTTACTATACTGCCTGTATTAAACTACAGTTAGTATACTAAGGGGTCTTCTAATGGCAACTCCCTGTTTTAACTTCCCTTGTATACTGTACAGTACCAGCGTTCTCCACTAGCTGTTTTGTCCGTGCGCGAACAAAATCTGAAGAGCGTGCATCAGCGCTGGACAAAAAGTTGCCGCCCGGACAAAAATCTTGAACGCCCGGACAAAAAGTATGGCATTCACCTTTTTTGGTAATGTTTGAATTGTTCAATTCAAATTTAGCATCACATGTAGAACTATTTTGCATCAAACCCACCTTAAGTGAGCAAAAATTTTTTGATTTTCGACCCCCAGGACCACCTCCCCTGAGACCCCTCCCCCATGGCCAGGGCGGCAATCGATGTCATCTGCCAGATCAGAGAAAAGCGCCCGGACAAAATTTGGACCCGTGGAAAACACTGCAGTATTATACCAGGGAGCTGTTATTATGATAACAACTCACTGACTATACATAGCTATAGTTACTGTAATTCGAATTGAAGCCCTTGGGCCTTAGCAGGTTGCTTCTCTTTCGAAACAGCACGATGTGAAAGACGTTGTTGGTGCTTCAGCAACTGCTAAGATTGGTAATTATCCCCTATAAGCAAAAGCAAAATTTTACAAACCTGTGATGTCACTCTTCAAAAAATTATGTTCCAGTAGTATTCCTAAAGTAAAGACCGTTATGCACACAGTGTGTGACCTCGGATATGGTGCTTCAATGTGAACAGCATGGTGCATAGGGAGATGGCACTGAGTCTCCCTCGGTGGGCTGCAATATCCCACTGTACAGCACAGACTGTACGGAAACTGTGGTGGTACTGCAGTTTGTTATGAGCATGAAGGACAGGCAGATAGGGTCGTTGGAAGTGCTTTGGGTAAGCGAGGTCAACACGCATTGCATAATTATATAGTATTAATATGACCCGGCATAAGGCTTTCCCTAAATGAATATGCAGAGCGAACTTGCATGTGGGCAAGGCTTATCCGTTCTATAATGAGCCGGTTCAATGAGGAAATTGTTGCTTCTTTTAGTCCATAGGCCTGTTTCGTGAGATACGTGTTAATTTGCTGCAAGTTATTTGTGATTCATGTTTGAAAAGGGGAATAGACCAAAATGGAATTACATTGGTGTCACTTTATGATATTTTTCAAATGCAGTATTTCCCTTTAAACTGGGTTGAACATATTATTAATGGCATAAGTTCCTCCATTTGCAAACGAAGTTCACGAACTCTTACGGCTGTACGGCATAACCTGTACAGTTGTTCCCCCAAAGTCAAAGAAGCTGCATACAAAACCCTTGTTAGACCAAGGTTGGAATACTGCTCAAGCATTTGGGACCCATACCATCAGGATCTAATTAATAAGCTTGAAGCGGGTCAACGCAGAGCCGCCAGATTCCTCTGCAAAGATCAAAGACGCAATAGCAGTGTCCCATCTATGCTTGCAGATTTGAACTGGCCAACTTTAGAGGAACGTAGTTCAGATCCAGGTTGCCATCAATCTTGACAAATATATTTCAAAGCCAGATGGTGACAGTAATGGGATCACTAGCCTTGCAAGTCATAATCTATCTCCTTTCATCACTCCACTGTAACAAAGGACTGTTATAGATTTTCTTTTATTCCAAGGACAATGGCTGAATGGAATTGTTTACCACAGCTATTAGGGAGGCCCCCTTCATGGTCCAGGATTCTTTCAGAAATCAACTTATAGTAAAATGAACTAGCCTAGGCTAGTCCTTGAGGTGATCCAACATCAAAGTCAATAGACGTTTTGGGAAATTCGGTGCTCCGGCCGGGTCACCCAGTCGAGGTGTACCATGGCAACTTGCATGTGTATAACTAGTAAGGACCTAGCCTGCCCTGACTAGTGTAAAACACACAAGCACACTGTCAGCGTGGTACACTTCACCTTTGACCCACTTCCATAATGCATTGCACTGAAACATTTCCGAAAACGTCTATCCACTACGACGGAAGCACAAAGTGTTAGGACCAATCAGGGTTAGGATTAGGGTTTAAGCCATTCAGAGTTTAGGCTTCGTGCATATGCATGACTCAAAGCGGTCAGGTGCTCCCATATCATATGAAAGCGTACAAATTTTCCTAACATATTAGCCTACAGTAGGCTATGCCTAACTTCTGTCTGCAAGCTGTCACACACAACTTCAACCTATATCCCGTCTGAGGAGAACTGTTCGTTGATTTTAACCAGAGCCAGAACTAGAACCTAAAATGCTGAGAACCCCTGTGTGTTAGTAGGCTACTTACAGTGTTTATACGCCCTACAACTAGCCTAAGCTTACTAACTGTAAGAACTAGTTCCGCGAAAATATGTAGACGGAGCAGCGACATACTGTACTGTGTACAGCCTAGATAAGCCTTTAATTGTTCGCAAGAGTACTTTTCATCATTAACCTTACAAAAAAAAAAAAAACAAACAAACAAAAAGTAAATTACCGAGATATTCTTCGGGCGTCAAACCAAACTTGTCTGTCTCTGACATTTTGTTGCCTAACCTAGGATTTTAGTCCACTAGTTCAGTCGTAGGCCTACTCGACAAATCGTCAGATCAATGATGATGTCATGCTAACGCCATAGAGCTCTGCAGGATATAATAATCATATCCTGCTCTATGTGCTAACGCACACATCATGCATTAATTGCGTCGACAGGTATACAGAATGTCTCCCTCCTATACAAGAAGTGTGGCTTGCATTCAAGTTCGATCGGTTGCTATGGTGACAAAGTACTGTCCTCCAGGCGCGGATATCAACTGAGATTTTCCCGCTTTAGCCCGCCCGGCCCCCTTTTTTTCGGCATCGCCCTTTTCTTTTTGAGACAGTTTAGCTACACTACAAAGTGTATGTAGGCTTTTGTTTGAACGCTGTCAGGAAATATTCAACCAACTGGACTGTGTAACTCAGTTCAATTCTACACCCCAGGAGAAAATTCCAGTCTACATGTGATTTGGTGTCGGGTTTTAAATAACAGGTACCTCACAAAACCACGAGAAAATTCCAGACAAGGAACAGGTATTTGGTGTCGGGTTTTAACAGGTCCTGACCAAACCACTGGCGTAGGAAGCTGCTCAAGACTGGGGGGTGAGCCTTGTTTAGGGATCGCCGTCCTAGCGGAGGGGTCTAAGGGGTGTCCCCCTCCCCTTTGAGAAATTTTTGGATATTTGAGTGTCCTTTTATGTAATTTAGGGCATCATTTTGGACAAATTTTCAAGGTTAATTACCGAAAACTTTTGACATTTCTTAGCCCTTCGGAAAATTTTGTTGATATTTGAGGGTCCTTATAGATGCAATCTACCAGGGTGCATCATTTTGGACAAATTTTTAAGGTAACTTACTCCAAATTGTTTATTTTCTAAGCACTTTGGAAAATTTTTGAATATTTGTGGGTCCTTAGATGAAATTTGGTACGTTATTTTGAACAACTTAGTTTTACCGTAAATTACTACACTCATTTCTGACATTGAGTCCTTAGCCCTTTGGAAAATTTTTTGATATTTGAGGGTCTTTGCAATCTGGTGCATCATTTTGGATGAATTTTAAGGTAAATCACTGCAAATTTTTGACATTCCTTACAGAAGAGACAAATAAGGGGTTTTCGTGCTTGGAAAGGGAGGGGGCTGAAAGCATACTCCCCCCACAAATTTCGCAGGGGGGGGGTATTTCTTCTGTTGTGTCACAATACGTCTCAGCTTTGCCAAGAAGACATAAAATGTTGATTTTCTTGATTTCTTTCATAAAATAACGAAAATTTTTATCTTAAAGTCACTGGAAAACGATGAAATGATAGCATTATTTTGGATCTGAGTAGGCCTACAGTTCCCGAAACACGTTTTTGAAAAGGGGGAGGGGGAATTCCCTAAGTCAGAACGACAGTCCATCCCTTTACAACTAGAACACTAGTCAGTAGTCTCACTACAACTTTGGTTGACTGTTTGCAAGGTGTTAATTTTAAACAAATGTAATCGTAGTTTGAAACAGAGGTGGTGAACCTTTTGATTTTAACGGGCCATTTGGCAATCTTAAGACCTCTTCCGGCCAGCGGCGCTGTCAACTTGGCCAAGGGAACTCCCTTCATGTGAGGAGCACATTACGTGTGAGCTACAACCAGGAGAAAATTCCAGTCAAGAACAGGTATTTGGTATCGGATTTTAACAGGTACCTGACAAAACTAGTTAAAACCAGGAGAAAATTCCAGTCAAGAAACAGGTATTTGGTGTCGGGTTTAACAGGACCAGTTAAAACCCAACAAAACCTGACACACAGCTGGACATCCCCATTACAGCTTTTTGCAGACATAAACCTGAGCTGATCTGGCCATGGGACACTTGAAATTGCTTTAAGTCGTAAACGAGAACCAAAGAGGCTAATGGGTTGTGTACCCAAAGACCCCCAAAAGCTGTGAAGTGTCGGCAAAATCATGGAGTTTCAACTAGACTACTATGCATTACCATTACACTTTTGTAAATGACACTGTGATGCGTGAAGCTAATCAGATTTCAGACTTTACAAAGTGATCATTTGTTTAAAGTATCTTAGCTCGCACTAATTGCAGGCAATTTGTGATGTCTGAAGTAATGTAATAGTGATCGAGCAACTAAAAAAAAAAAAACGTGCGAAACCTGTCATTTTGATGGCAATTTATTAATCTTAAAGCGCGGGTCACACTAGAGCGATTTCAATTAGGATTCGGTCCGATTTTTGTGAGCTTTAGTTGAAATCTTCTCCATCCATGGTCAGAAAGAGCCAAACATTTGCGAACCTGTATAAATATATGATTTGTATCAGAAGACAAGAAAATGAAAGATAAACTAATTATTTCGTGAAGTGTTACTGAAATTACGTAACTTCATAAATCGCCTTCCTGACCAAATGGTTTCGCTGGCCGGAGTATCCCCACCACTGCAGGGTTTAAACCATTCTTGCAACTCCGTTAAAAATTCTTGTAAAACCCGGTTTTTGTCCCTCCGAGTTCTCCTATGGATTGTTTCTACTATAATAAAGTGAATACTTATTAGTTATGCCCTCAGAACTTACAGCAAAATCATGTTTGATCAGACACCGATACAGCTTCGACTGTAAAAGTTCTCGCATTTTACAAATTAATCCTCACACACGCCCGCACGTCTGAGTTTAGAAGACTAATAAGCGACTTTCGCGATCATCGGTGGTTAAGGATTCAGTGATTTTACCAAGTAAACATTTTCTTATTTACCCTTTTCGGAAAATGAACATTTTTGACACATGAAACACACAAAAAATACATGTCATGGAGCAGCTTACAACTTTGTTCGTTCCCAGCAATGGTTGTAGGAGACATTTTTAGCAAAGGAAATTTTCTTAGTAATATACTTGCCAAATGAGAGGCTTCCTTATGAGACAGTGTGACATTTCATCATTTTCTTTATCGAAAAGTAGAATCGACCCCCACTGAAGGAGCTGCACGCAAGCCTGAAAATAAATTGAAATCATGACAACTCGAATCATATTAATTCATATGACCAGTGATGGAATGACCCAGTGAACCTAGGATGAAATTTTGAAATTATTACGAAATATATACTTTACAATTACGTATTAGGTTATACTTTACAAATAACATATGAGATGTGTGAGACAGAAGGGATAATTTAATAAAATTAAGAAGTACTTTTTGTTTATGCCATATTGAATAACGTCTTTCTTTGAAAGATTGAAAACCATGCTTTGAATTTTTTTGTTTGATTGTTTTGTAAATATATAGGAGGGATCTTGAGTTTTCGCCAGAGATGGGTTATACTTGTCGAACATTGAGGCGAACGAGTTGGGTAGCTAGGCTGGTTTCTTGGGCTCCTAAGTGACTCTCAGGTGTCAAGCTCGGTTCAGGGGAGGGGTCAGCTGCTAGAAATGGAAGGGTATCTGAGTTAAATTGTGTCCAGCGTGATTATGTAAGTAGCAAGGACGGGAAGCATTTATCTAGGACAGACTCTTTCTGGAATGAAGGTCAGTGTTTGCCAATGTTCGGAGCATTTTCAATAAGTACTAGTTTCTTACTTACACTTTAATTGACAATCCTGACTGCAGGGGGTTACGAGCATTGGCTCCATACACAAGGTCAGTAATTAGGTTCCTGGGTATAAAATGTTCAGGCAAGAGAGGACCGTGATACGTCTGTGGTAGAGTGGGGTGGGGTTTAACTGTCTGTTAAGGATAGTCTAACCTGTGTTGATGTCACCAAAAAGTTCTCTTTTGGTTTTCTTAACTGCTTGTGGTGTGAACTTAGTTTTGTTAATGAGTGTGGCACTCCTTCCAGTTGCTTGTTAGCATTATTTATCGTTGGCCAAATTCTTGTGTTGATATTTATCAGAAATTGCATGGAAGTCTTCGGTCGCTTTCTAAAGGGCTGTTGTGTTAAAGGATTTCAACTTCCTGATATTGACTGGCATTCGTGTTCTAATCATGTGGGTTTTTCATTTGTTTTTTGTTCTTTTTTAAAGTAGGGGAAAGCTCTGTATATTTTGGACCAGTTGGTAACTTGGATTACCATCATTTCGACCAGTTACATTATAGATGGCAGGATTCCACTTTAAGAATGGAAGAAAGTCTCAACACGGTAACATCCCAAGTAGCTCCAAATTTTCACGTTACATGTAGCGATATTTTTGGATTTTTCCCAAATGATACGTTTTGATGTTATTTTTGAACATGTCACGTAAATTTTGCTTCATTTTTGACGAATTGCTTGAGAGCATAGGCGGACTAGCCGTTGTGGCGATCGGGCGATCGCTACATGAGCTGCTTGGTTCATGGCTGCCTAGGTTGAGCCAGATGCTGAGAAAAAAGAGAGGAAAACGAGAGAAGGGAGGATGAAGGGAAAGCAAGAGAAAAAAATTAAGGAAGGGAAGTGAAAAGAAAGAGAGATTGTGAAGTATGGAGGTACGAACACAGGATCGCAGTATAGTGTGCGTGCTAACTGATTGTGCTCTGAGGTCCAGTGGCTCCCTTTAATAACCCTATGCCTCATCGGTGGCCCTTACAAGACATTTGGGCCAATGTTCAAATTATTATAGAAACCACGAGATTGATTCGGTTTGAGAGTCAGGGCAGTGGGGTTAGAAATGGTGGATAACCTCAACACTAACCGCTTGGAGTATTGATTTACAGTTCCCCATCAGGTTCTACATCTCAAAGGGCCGCTGCCTCATTCTCATTGGCCTCAGTTCATTGACACTGCATAGGGACAAATAAGTGAGTAGTAACGTAACAATATCGTGCCCTTCCCTTCCTAGTCTGGGGTAAAGACAGTTTTAAATATTTCTAAAATAATCCCAGGCAATCAATATTTCAGAATTTTCCCAAGGGAGCCCCCCACGTATTAAATATCGCTTAAAAGTTTCTAACGTCATTTCGGTTATACGCAGGGAGCACATATCAGTTACAGCATGCATGAAATAAGTTTAAGGCCAGCCAAGTTTCGTGAAATTGTGCATTACTGGCTATCTTACATGGAACCAAGACAGACCGGGGTAAGTAATATTTCAATGTTGCTTGAAATTTTCGTATAAATGACTTGGTGTTGCAGAGATTTTACCGGCTTGATTGAAAAGTGACCCTTTGGTGCCAAAATAACCCCTGGTTGAGCTTTGACTTTAAACTCCGAAATAACCAAGCAATTTAAACCCCCTTTAGAATTCTCTTGAATAAAATTTGCTATGTTGAAGTCGGGCCTGGAAAATGCCATTTCCTGTGATCTGACAAGTTTTTGTCCAAAATCTTCTCGTAAGTTACGCGCCAACTGATGGTGGCGCTCCCCTTAGAGAGTTTCAAGGGCCGCTCACTGTAAGTTGCCACAGCCTTGTGAAACTCCCATTCCACCTCTGCTTGACAGGGTGTTGTATGAACAATTACTTTAGCAGCTTCCTTATTCAACGTAACTGTGCGGAGGCAGAAAGCGGCTTTTCTGAGGGCTATAAAATGATTCAAAGCTACAGTGCATCTGTGTGAAATGTAACAACCCGACAGACTGGCAGAAGTTGGAGGTAACGTTGCTTTATAGTGACCGAGGTAGATCTAGTAGATACGTTATGATGCCCTGGAAGAAATTCCAATATCCGAGAGTAGAAAGAATAGTTCTAATGGTTTGCATGCAGGTTTTAGCTTTCATTAAAATATTTCGTCCCACGAACGGTGCATGGTCGAGATAATGGAGCAGGGCTGCCATTTGGTGAGGGACCTCCGAATGCCCCCCCCCCCCTCGTATCGAGGATACTCTACCATATCGACTACTGTTCAAAGAGTTCATTCAAATCTATAGAAATTTCAGGGGGATACGTCCGTATACCCATGCATGTCTAACCATTCAACTTGAGAGGTGGGGAAGACAAGGAATTCGGTAACCGGTTCGACAAAAATTTCACTTCAGAACCTCGACCGATATGCGAAAGTTGAACAATAACTGCAAGCGTTTCGTATTGTACATTACGAATACAAACACTTATCATGTTGCTATTGGCTATGCCATTACTTTGTTACACATTGATAGACCATAGATGCTATTAGTAGATAATAATCAGACGATAATTAAAAATAAATGAGGTGAAATATTGCCCGACGGTATATACAATGTAAAGTCCAAAGGTAACACTGGATTTACCTTGGTAGGCCCCATGACTATTGGATCATGGATCCAAGCTTAAGGTACGCTATACGGTGTTATTATACGTGCCAGAGAAAGTTTCGTGATGTTGACTGGTTGATCAGTTAAGTGTTACTTTACAGATATTGGGACACCCATTTCATGCCGCCCAATTCACATTGAATGATTTTGTATCATCTGACGGAATTTTGAAACAGTGTTGTTAATTATTTCAACACATAAATTACCATTGGCACCATCCTCTTCGCAAACTTTTTATTCAAACTGGTCTCTTTGGATCTGTGCCACTCTTCTGAAGTTACTCGAAATACGCCATTCATTAGTTTCTGGAAAGTTGCAGTCTTGTCGGACTACTGACCAACAAATTGTAAGTGCATTATTTAAATACATCTTAAATATATCCTTTGTTAAGTTATACTTCCTGTTGTAATTTTTGGACACTAGTGAAATTTTAATACTTTCTTCAGTGCAAAATTTTACCGAAAATGACAATTTGAACAGGCTCAGCCTGCAACTTGCAAATGTTGCAATGATAATTACACACAAATGTTGGAATTACAAAAATAACATATCTATCTAAATTGACCTTTCTCTGTTGTTAGCAATATTTTGCTACATTCTGATGTCCTTAAATTAAGTGAAAATTGAAGACTTAATATATAAACATGCTCCATAATTAGTGTTATCGTATTAATACAGCAAAAGTTTTACTAACAATGTCGAATATACACTAGCTAAAGTCAGTGATTTCTAAATCAAGAAGGTGGACTGTCCCTGTCTTTATTGTCATTCTGAACAATTAAGTTGATGACACAAATAAAATGAATGTTGATTCGCCAATATTTACATCTGCTTTCACATTATCACAGCCTCAACTTTTGTGCTCAACTTATAACAGTTTTACAAAATGGCATCAGGTCCTACGGCGTCGAAGTCATCTCCGTAAGTATACACTTTGTTCCATCATTGTGTCAGATACATCTGATCACTTTTTACATCAAATACCCACCACTTTTAACCAAAATTGCATCTAGTCTGTCTGTTTGTATGTCCGCCCGACCGTCTGTCCGCTCGACGTATATTTGGTTTTCCCATCAACTCTTTTCAGAGTTGATCAAGTTGTAGGAGAATCTCTGCTATTTTGTATATTCATATAAAAAAAAGTCAAATGTCATTTGAGGTCACTAGACTCGCTTGTCGTTCAAATAGTGCCAAAAACATTCAATAAAGACTTCTCCACCGACACATGTCAGTTATTCATTGAACATGACTTATATTTCTCAATTCTAACCCTATGAATCAACTAAACTTTCTGACTCCAAGCCGAAGGCAACATGAATTGATGCGATGGTGATGTCGCCGATCGTGTTGTATGTGGGTATGGGGCACTTTGTAAACACGACGGATAATTCACAAAGGATAATCCTGAGGGATCTCATACTAAGCAAGTGTATGCTATTTCGTTAAGTATTTTACCACACAAACACACACGTGTGCGTGTAGTATACGGTTTATTCGCTACAGCATACTATACACAGCATAGCACTATTCATTTGTACGGCGTGGTGTTATTTCCAAGACATAACTTCGCAAAGATCGTAAGGTATTAACTATCAATATATAATATCATTTTTTTTTAATATGGAGGTAAACATTGCTGTTTTGGAAAGTTTGCTAATGCTTCTATCTCAGCTGAGAGTAACACTACAACGTAGGCAGTTAACAAGCCATATATTCAGAAGACAATCCCTGGCGGTTTTGGTAGAGCTCAAAGGTCATTCAGGGTCACCAGAGGTCAATAGGTGAAAGACTTGCAAACACGATATCTCAAGAATGGTAATTGTGAGGGATCCCATATTAAGCATGTAAAAGGCACGTAAGAACTAAATATTCCTCACTGTTTTTGGTGGAGGTCAGGGTCATTTAGGGTCATGGCAGATCAAAAAGTCAAAACTCTGGAAAAAAGACATTCCAAGAATGGTTACTTTGAAGAATGTCAATGGCCCATAATCATTTAATGATTCTCATTGTTTTTAGCTGAGGTCAAAGGTTATTTTGCTTCACGAGAGGTCAAAAGGTCAAACCCTGTAAAGACGATATCTCAAAAAAGGGTTATTGCGAGGGATATTATACTTAGCGTGTGGAAGGCTCATATTCAGTTAATGGTTCCTGTAATTTAAGTGGAGGTCAAAGGAAATTTAAGGTCACTGGAAGTCAATATGTTGAAACCTTGTAAATAGAGAAAGGTAACTGTAAGGGATGGCCCATGGCCCATGTTAAGGATATGAACCCTATTATTTTTGGCGGAGAAAAAGGTCATTTAGGGGCACGAAAGGTCAAACGGTTAAAACCGTGTAAACATGATATCTCAACAAGCATAACGTACCCTGGAAATTTAATACGCAGCATGTAGATATGGCCCATATTGGGCAGATGATGCCTTGCATATTAATGGAAGTGAAGGTAATTTGGGCTCACGAAAGGTAAAGGTCAATACTTGTAAACATGATACTGGTTGCATATCCACTAGTGCCTTTGGTATAGGTAAAAACTTACTTGAGGTTCCCAGTGATCAAACTTTGAAAACCTGGATTAATGATATCTCATAAAGGAAAAACGTATTACTCTCATACTTTGCGTACTGGGTGAGTGATACTATCTGTGTCATTTATAGTGATGGTCCTAGGTTAATTTAGGTCAACACACATTAATCTATGAAAACTTCCTCAACATAGTTTGTCAATTATATATCAATGATATTATTTCGGATCTTATATCTGGCATGTCATGCCCAAAATTTTAAACAAGAAACTGATGTACGATCATATAATCATAAATCTGTTTTATCTTTACCCATGACATTTTTACTTTTGATACCTGAATTTAAGCACAGTACATTCACAATAAAACTTGAAATCACAGTACTAAAATTGAATCCGCACGCAAAGGAATCACTAAGTCTTTTGGCTTTCTGGTTAATATAAATTGAATAGCCTATCATTTGAGAAATGTGATCGGATATCGTGATAAAGCATAGATGTAGGAAGTGAGGGTAGCTTTAGCCTCTCCCCATCTCCAAGTCAAAAATGTGGTTGGCGAAGTTACGCCTTTGCCTCTCAACAAGGTCGGATTTAGCTTTGGGGGCCCAGGGCCGAAATAGTTTTGGGGCCCTTTCACGATTAGGCCAACAATCTAGGCAGCACGCCATAGGTTGGCAAAAAAAATTTGGCAGAAAATGCTTCCCAGATCTCTAGAAACGACAGTTCTCATCAGTGGCGCCGCCGGAATTTGGTGAATGGGGCACTACAGATGATGTCGTAATGCCACCTCAGTTAACCTAAGTCTGAGTTAATATCACTGTTTTAGGCGCACCTGTCTTTGTATACAACAGTGAGGATCCTTCTATTGCCACTACATAAAGGTGTTGCACTGGGAAAGGGTTCTAAGGGGAGGGGGACACCCCTTCCCTTCGAGAAATTCATGTTAATTTAAGGTTGCTTAGATGCAAAATGGTGCTATCTTTGGGATATTTTTGAAACTGATCATATATGGCTAGAAAAAGTCCATCTTTTAGTGAATGTAAATTTTGGTTAGGTGAAATAGGAGAGTATGTTGTCTAAGAGAAGGAAACGTGTTAAAATAACCTCCTGAAGCCCGCTTCTGGTAACTTTACTGCCGTCTATTTATATAAATTTCTCGGCAAAATACTTGAAAGGAGTCCAAAGAAACATTCTTGGACTATATCGAAAATTTTCCTTTCCTTCTTTGTGCATTATAAAAGGGCATCTAAGGGTGGCAGTATTAATTATATTAAAAAGGGCAAAGACATAATGCTCATTACCTTACATACAAATGATAATGGAGAGTATGACGAGGCCTAGCACATTACAACTATCGTATTTTTCTAATTGTGAACGAAAATCCAGACAAACAGCTTCCAGCGATGGGGAATGGGAGAGAGAGAAAGTATAGATGCAGTGATATAAAACCTCCCTGACAGGCATAGCAAAAGGGGTGAAGGACTTACAATTAGATTGAAAGATCCCATATTGATGCAAGGCCCCTACAGATGTCTGAGGGTGTGTCTCTGTTTTTCGGAAACTGTTGTGATTAGAATAGTCCCTCGTATTTTTACCTTAATAATGGTCATGAGACAGAGTGCAAACCGTGACGAATGCGGGCGAATCGAGCCGAAATTTTTCCTTGAATAAAATTTCCATGACAAAACCTGCATTTAGGTTCTGCATCGGGATACTTTTAATTGCCCAAGAAACCTACATGTCACTCAAAAAGTCAGGCTTTTCTTGGTAATTCGTAAACAGATTCCAGCTTTTGCTGCGGTGCTTTTCCGAAAGCTGCTATTGGAAAATATTGGTAATAAGAACAACACTGAAGCGAGGTTTGAAGCGCGAAAATTTTGATAGTTTGCGAAGGATTTGCAAAAACTCTGATAGTCTGAGGAACATTTTTGATAGAAAATGATGGCAATAGACCCATCAATCGGTCGAAAACACACCTCACCCTAACACTACAGAAATCTATAGCTTAAACGCCTTTTTGGGATCATTTTAAAATTTTCAGATTGTTTTTTTTTTCAGAAATCCATTGGGGCACACGCCGCCATGCCACCCGTTGCCTGCGACACGACTTCCCAGCCTTGCAAGTTGCATGGAAACATTTTCGCTTTTGTATTTATGGAAAGACGACTTTTGTTCAGTGTGGAGTTCCGAACAAAGGTCCTTTTTTACAGTTGACCATAGGCGGACGGACAGTAAGGCATCTTATGTCTCCATTTTTGGACACCCAAAATGTGGGAGGCCCCTAAATGTGGAGGGCCCGGGGCCTCGGCCCCTGTTGGCCCCGCCGTTAATCCGGGCCTGCCTCTCAATCCAAGGAAGAAAACCCCTTCATTTTTCCCCTGTAAAAATGTACATTTTCCCTAAAGTTTGCCCAATGTGTTGTACCAAATTACTTTTACAGATCTATGGACACCCCTCAAGAAGACTGTCCGAATAACCGTTCACCCCACCCAGCCCATATACCCATATGACCCTTAATGGGATAGCTCTTGGCCCATGTGGGGTAGTTGTCCACATAGGCTTCACAACTATCCCATATGGGTCAAATGGTTCAAATGAGCTTTTCCATATGGGCCCCTTATGAATCTTGGGAGCAAAATCATATGGGCCTCATATGTTAGCCCATTTGGGGCGACTAACGATCCGTGAAAAAAGGCGTGGCCGGCTCGAATTAAAACAATTGGTTAGAAACCGGGCCGTAAAACCTCATCTATCTATCTATCTATCTATCTATCTATCTATCTATCTATCTATCTATCTATCTATCTATCTATCTATCTATC
>WURT03031131.1:0-15260 GCA_009936505.3 Holothuria glaberrima | reverse complement strand
TTGTTACCCTGTCTACACTGTGCAACAAACCGAAAACAAGCGTGTTTTGGGTTTGTTGCAAGTGAAGTGTTTTGAGATGTTTTACAAATGTTGCTCGTGTATACAGGCCTTAACGAGAACAATAAATTGGAGAGGATGTCGCACAGGAATAATTTCCGAGTCGTTGGAATTCCTGTGACGCAAGATGAAGACTGTGAAAGTATTGTGAAAGAAAAGGTGTTCTCTCTTTTCAATGAAGCTCCTGATCTCCCTATTGAACGTTGTCATAGGGATAGACGAGCAGAATAGATAAAGTGACAAAAGAATGATCCGATTGAAGACCTGGTCTGAATTCACTATCATTAACATTATTTATCAAGTTTCTATGTATTAAAAAGAAGTCAAGTCGACAATGTATGCCGGGGGTGATATTCGAAGTCCATGTAAACGACTTTGCAACTGGATTTCTCTCTCTCTCTCCAAATGCCAGACATTATTATTATTAGACATTAAGGCGACAGTTTATGCTAATTCTTCGACATTAAGGCGACAATTTACGTGTCGCCTTATTGTTTAGGTACCATTTAGAAAGATAATTTTACAGTCGGAAATAGACTTAAATTGTTCGTTCTCGTCTAAAACGTATCTCTACCAATTTTGGTTAGGGTAGGGTTAGGGGTAGGGTGTGTGTAACAGGTATACCATTAAACTCCGGTTTAAGCACCCCTTTACCTTATACGCCGTAAGAGGGTAAATGTCACCTGAAGCAAGCGTGCAAGCGAGCTAACATGAATTTTAAATATTCTATCAGTATGTACAATGCGAAAATTTTCCAAACGTTTTTACCCATAGTCCACAATGTGTAACATATATGATTGCCATGTTGGGCAGTAGATATCACACTCAAAGGATATAGACATAAACAAGTTTCAATCGAAGTACCCCAACACTTATTATCGGTCATATGTCAGTTTTACATCGGTATATGTTGACTTAACCGATTTCAAGGTGATTGGTAGTCCAATTTCTACGATCTTACAAGAAACCGTCTACACGTATGCTTTTCATGATACTTTCACTCAGTTGAACAAGCGAAGTTAAGCTGACAGAGTGCGTACGTGGGCGGGGTGATTAACCGTCATAGCTGCCTAGGAGCGACTGACAAGTCTGTAGAGTTTATATAGAAATCAAAGGGAAATATTGCGTTTAAAATGCACCAACATGGCATTCAAAGAAAATACCTCTAAACATTGTGTAACCATTACGTCTCAGCAATAAACTCTTGCAATAGCTTTATCTCCTCAAAATATTATGCATTACAAGTGTTATGGATGTTGCAGCATTTGAATTTTTGAAAGTTTGGGTGAGCAAATTACTTTTGTACAACAAATAATTAAATTTCTTCCTGTGAGAGCCTTATTCCTTGAAAAGAAAGCTACCGTACTGCCTAATTTTGAATTGTCTATCATTCTGTATCAATTGATTTTGGTTCTAAAAAATATGAAAATTTTCAGTAAAACAAACGCAATATTTCCCTTTAAAGTAAGGAGTAAGTTTCACAACAGGGACAATAATCATAGTGCCTGATCTGGTTTGTTTTATATACTCCTACCTAAACTTTTCCTTCCAATAACTGCATGGGGCAAAAGCAACGATGTGATGTTTGTCTTACGCACCGTTGCTTTAATTGTTGCCCTACAGAGAGCCAAATCTATGGCTTCAGTTCAGATCCTCAGACGTCAGTCTCCCTTACTTTAATATCTACGGCTGTATTAGCTGTTACTAAGAAGGTATGCGTGGGATACTTTTTCACACATTGGGTATTCCTCTGGACACGAAAGAGTTTAAAGGTTGTATGACATGCCACCAAAAAAGAGCTGTTTCACCTGTCAGTTAAAGAATTAAGTGCTCCAATGAAAGATCCGTTGAAATTATTTCGATATCTTTTATCGTTCTCAAAATATACGTCTTCAAAGTTCGATGGTTTCTGAAGAAACTCATTATCTATGCAAAAATAATGATGTGGAGTGTTGCACAATGTTAAGATTTTAGGCTTTTGTTAATCCCATATAAATTCTCTCTTAATTACTGATCACAAAGATTACAGTTTGTTGAGTGATATCAATGTTCCCGAAGTAAAAAAATTTAACTTTCATGATAACCCCTCAGGGGATAACAATGCTTCCAGTGTCCTTGAAATTAAGGTTGAAAAAATGAAGGCTAACATGAGCCATATATGGTATGTCCATCTTTCGATGTCACATATTTGCATATTTAGCTCATGTTTATTCATGATACAAGTGTGAAATAGAAATTACCTTGAAAAATGGTCAATATTTGATGGATTTTAATGGGAATTGCGGCTATTTTCTGGATTTTTAATGCATTTTACATCAAACACCCAAGCATGTTATGTTCATGTCACACAACCTTTAACCTACAGGTGTGTTTCAGATGAATTCCAAAGACCAGCCCAATAAAAGGGGTTCTGTGGGGTTATGCAAGGTAAATCATGTAAATGCTCGCATCGCTGGTCAGAGATCGTTGATGAAGTACTGTGATACAGTTTTTAACAAACTTGTATGAAAGACTTTTGTTGCCCACTGTAAAACAAGTGTAGCGAACATTCAAAATATGAAACATGTGCATGTGTGTAGGGGTGGCGAGGGGAAGTGACGCATTGAATGAAATCGACCGCAATGCACCCAGTTTAAAATATAATATCATCAGAAACTGATTTATGGTACAAAATCATAAAAGATTTGTGACGATTAAAGGCGAAAACGTCACGATGACGCAAATACCTTTAGTCTTGATGTAAGGCTTTCGTTAGTAAATAATTCATCTTCTAGCTAACATGATAAATGCTTACAAGTTATTTAAAGTTTTGTTAACAGACACAATTTTCTTCATTGAACATTGAGATAAAGTTTACCAGACTACGACTTGTAGGGAGGTAACCTTCAAATGTCGCATTAAACAGAAATCGGATTTACAAAGAGATGTCAAACAAGCAAAGCCCGGGAATTGTAACATCTTAAAGATTCTTAACTTTTTAAAGTATCATATCCAGTCGGATTTAATGCTGATCCTTGTTGACTAGATTTTGTATGACTTTACCTCGACACACTTTATCCTCTCCATTAAAAATATTTAAAAGTTTGACGTAATCTCATACTTCAGCCCAAGTTGAAGATCTAGTGAAATAAATACATCAAATCTGCCTATTTTAGAGTAAGGGAAATATTCGTAATGTGAAAATAACCACAGTTTTAAGCAAAATTAGTCATCGCCTTGACCTTTAATAAAATAAATCCTACTTCTATTACTTATTACAAATCACAAATACAGAAAGAAATGATGTGCCAAAATGATAACCTGAACATCATACACCACAGTCGCATCTAAAGGCAACTGGATAATAGATGATTTATGAAACATAGGTCTAACATAGCAATTAACGCTACTGGAGCAGTAATAGTAACCATAATATGGAGAGGTACGTCTTCAAAAGGTGCTAGATACGAAACAAAATCAGATCATTCTTGAAAAAAAGTGGTTTCAATATTTAATCAGAAACAATTATTCTTTGATCTATGTTCACGAAAATGTATGAAGTGGTTCTCTTAATGGAGAAAGATCCTCCAAGAGAGACTGGACTTCTTTGGAAATGTTGTTAACGTTGGACCCACACACTGGTATTTGTTTCTTGCATTTAAAATCTTTTATCTCAGTGAGCAACTGCTGTACAATTTTCTTTATGGTTGTGCATCCCTGAATTGTAGTAGGGACAAATGTTAGGCTTTGTCATCAGGTCTTCCCAGGACGCCGGTCAATTATTATGATAAGGGTGAATAGTATGGAAGTATATTGCTGCCGAAAACTGGGCTAGCGCACCATGGGCAGTTAAGTTTACAAGAAGGCTACACAATTCACTTCGGTTTAGCAAATACTTAAAATTAAACTACAAAATATGTTTACGAAAATCGTACCCACATTGCCCATAGAATCAAAGGCAGAAATAAATAAAATGAAGGTGAGCTATGCATTACTTTGAATTCTTGAATATCTGGAAAGAAGATAACCTAGGGGAAAGACATAAGCGAATACAAACTATAAAGATCCCAGTAACAAAATATGAAGAATTCATTCGTTATTGGAGACTTCACGATGGGGCCTACATCAAAATACAGGCCGTAACTGTCTGACAATAAGTGTCGCTTTTACAATCTAAACCAGAGGAAAAATTTGTAACATTTAATGAATTTACGAGTGTGATCGCTTCCTATGAGTCTAGTGTTGTCTGTCTAAAGGGAATTTAAATTGATTTTTTATTTATAATGTGTGCGTATATATAGCATGTAATGGAACAACGAATGTGTTACGTTACACATCCCAAAACAAGAATAACGAAAACACAAGGCACTGTTCAGCGGGGCAAGACAATGTCCCCAGTCAGTAAGTCCCTCGAAAGAATTACAAAACTATGAACGCATATGCCAGAAAAGAACTTTATGTTAGAAGATTCGAGTAATTTTCACTGTAGCTTCATTGTGACCAAAACTTTCGTAATTTTGAAGTAATTTTGAAGAAAATATTGAACATATACACAGAAAAATCGCGGAAATATATCAGTACAAAATCGATTCCGTCGCTCCACGTCGTCTACAGTAAACACAAACTTGTGTAGTACCATGTTTCTATTACGTTGTGCCAATGTATATTTATGGTGTTAGCTACTCAATGTAGCCCTAGGGAGCGACCAATTTTTTACGAGCGAATACGAAGTATATCCGTCTAGTGTTATACTTATCACAGTCTATAGATCCCATACTCTTGTCTTGCACAATCTTGTTTACTTACCGAAAGGAATCTATGCAATCACTCTAACGAGTTTATGTATGTGTGCGTACTAGTATGTGTGCGTATGTGTGCGCCTAAGCTGTGTGTGTGTTTGTGACTCTTAGCTTATAACACGACATCTCGAAATTGCAATAAAGGACCCTTTAATACTTGATATATAGATTTACCAATTAAGGGGGAGAACCCTTATATTTTTAGTGGAGGTCAATAGTCATTTGAGGTCACCAGAGGTCAAAATCTAAAACATTGTTAACACGATATCCCAAGGATATCCCAAGGTAGAAAACACGAATACATTTCATACTTAGAATGTGGACACGTAATGGTCAGTAAATGTACCTGTTGTTTTTCAGTAGAGGGCAAAGGTTATCTGCAGTTACCGGCGGTGAAACTACGAAAACCGAGGAAAAATGATTTAAAGCACGACATCTCAAGATAGGAATAATGGGTGCTTTTTCCAACTGGCATATAGATTTGTCATATTGATAGTAAGAATATTTTTTAGAAAAGATGGTCAGAGGTCATTGAGGTCACTAGAGGTAGGAAACCAAAAAAGATTGTGAACACGATATTTCAAGATAGAAATGATGGACACTTTTAATATCCTACGTGGTATGTGAATATTTTATATGACGAGAAAAAATCGTATTGGCTTTGGTGGAGATCAAAGGTCATTTTAGGTCACTAGAGGTGAAAGTACGAAAAACTTGTAAACCGTACTTCTAAACATGTTATCTCAAGATATAAATGATAGCTACTTTTCATGCTGGATACATAGATTTTTAATACTGAGAAAGGAAGGTTCCCATTGTTTTTTGATGGAGGTCAGAGGCCATCTGAGATCACAAGAGGTCAAACACCGAAAAATTAAGGACACTATATTTAAGAAATAAATCACATTTGACGGACTATTATTGGTGAATAAACCGTCGAGACTCCAAATTGCAAAATAACGGACGAAGCGAAGCCGAGTCCGTTATTTTGCTAAATTTGGAGTCGAGACGGTTTATGAGACAATAATGGTCCGACAAATGTGGTTTATTCCTATTCTACCACCGAAAATCTGTGAAAAAACTTCATTTTTATCAGCTTTTCGTATTACTGACCGTGTGTTGTGGAATATCAGGTCAGTGTTTAACCAATCAGAATGCAGGATTCTCAATAACGGATGGCTAGAGATGGTAGAACTCAAGATAAGAATGATGGCTACTTAACACGTTTGGTATATAGATTCCTTAAATATTAAAAGAAAGATATTTATCAGATTTGGTGGGGGTCTAAGGTCATCAGTCTGCGGTCATTAGACCTGAAACTACGAAAAGCCTGTTTTAGAGAATAACATATATCTTTTCACAAACCTAGCCCTACTAAATTCAGATTTAATTTCAATTTTAATTACGAAATGATAGACATGTGTGAAAAATGTTCTGACCTCATCATAATTAAATTACAAAGAATTACATAATTACAAATTAACGTATATGTTAATGGTGTAGTGTAGTTAAAAGTCTGTTTCCTATTCGGACGGGCCGGGTTCGCATACCATGCAAGAACTCATTTTTTCTGTTTTTGTTTTTCAGTCTTCTGTAACTTATCATACTTGAGATATAGTTTTTTATATGGAGAGGAAGAAATCGGGTGTTCTGTTGGACATCAGAGGTTATTTGAGGTTCGGAGGTCAAATCCCGAAAATATGGTAAGCACGATATCTCAAGCTAGGAATGATGGATACTTTTCATACTTAGAATATAGATTTGCCGTACTGTTTGAAAGGAGGATGAAGGTCATTTGAGGTCACCGGAAGTAAAAAACTGAAAGCCTCTTAAACAACATATCTCAGATTAGGGAACGTTATTGTTTTTCATACTTGGAATGTGGATGTGTTACACTTAAAAGAAATTGCCCGTGTTATCGATAGAATTCAAAGATCATCCGAGGCCACAGAAGCAGAAAATCTCGTTAACATGGGGGATCTCATACTTGGATGCCACAAAATAGTTACAAGAATTTTGTTTTTTGTTGGTGGAGGTGAAAATTCATGATCACTAGAGGTCGTATATTGAAAACTTAGTAAAGACTATAGATCAAAAAGGGTAATCTTGATTAATCTCATTTTGAGCTAGTGGATGCCACCATATGATGTTCGAAACTTCAATTGTTTTTGATGGCGGTCAAAGAGTACTTGAAGTCAAAAGAGGTAAAACTGTAAACACCTGATACATAACTGTGAGGTATCTAATACGCAGTAGGTGGGCGACCCATGTTGTTTACAATAACGTAATTGTTTTGGTGTAGGTCAAATGACATCTGAGGTCACCAAAAGTTAAATTGTAGAAAGAGCGTGAACATGACTCTCAAGAAGGATAACTTTGAGGAATTAACCTCATGGCGAAAACTATTTCCTGGCATCGGCAAGGAAACACTAAGCTTTTGGGTTTTGTAGTTTATGTTCTCTTTGTTGTTTTATCTGTATACAATAAGTCATGTGGAGGTGGACCTGTTGGGAGCAAATGTGTGCTTGGTCTCCACATAAAATTTGGATATGGCGAAAAGGATGCCTAAAGCACCTGACGAAAGAACGTACCCATTACTGAATCGCAGTCTTGTCTTTCAGTTCCGACAAAAAATCTACCAATTTTTTTTATTTTAATTTATGCCCATACATATTTTTCTATGGCTCCTTTTCGTTATTTTGGCACAACTGGTGGATTGGCGAGTGCGAATGGTTCGCAATTTGGTTAGTACAAACTGAGGTCCTTGTGCTTCCATCAAGCCTATATACCATCCTTGCGTGAGGGATTTATTACTGAACGGTGTATCCCTTTAAGTTGAGAGAGTGATACAACTAGCATATTGCTTTAATTGTAGCCCTCAGAGTGATGGTTTTGTTCTCAAGTCCTGGGCCCAAGCGCGTAGCAACAGTGATTACGTAACACACCGGATGTCTACTGCCATCGTCGAATCGTAGGCCAGTAGGCCGGTTGTTGCATATTCCATTCCCCTTTACACTGTTCTACATATACCGCACGCCTGTGACCTTTTTCTGCGCAGTTGATACATGAAAAACACTTTGATTGGCTGCACGACACACCAGGCTATCAGTAAACGTCTATTTCTTTGTGGCATTTCTACCTTCGGTCTGCGACCGGCTGACTTTTCTTCTCGATGTCATCATATGCGAGGTAAATATATTGTACCTTTTGAACTAAGTTTTAAGTACTTTTGCGTGAAATATCCAGGGTGTTTCTAAATCAATAAAGCCACCTGCTTTCAGTATCGATTGAATGCTATCCTACCATGTGTTATTTAGGACAGGCCTGGAATTGGCGAACGTAACTTTCGTTTAGAATTTTCGTGAGTAAAATATGCGGTAAAGACATGCCAACGAATGTCTAAAATACTGTATTTGGATAATCATGAACTCCTCCCGTTTATATTTCTCTGCTTGAATGTCTGAGGCTAAATTTTAGAGACAGAAAGTTGATCAAGTGCACTCTTTGTTCACATTTCATGACAGGCCTAGAAAAGTACTGGGTCAGTAGGTCAACCATTTTGTTTATACATCTAGCGCCCCCAGTAATTCAAAATAGCGGTGCCCATGTATGGATTATTCAAAATGGCGACGCCCGTGTATCGTTAAAAAGATAGGCTGTCAGTGTTGATTATACGTGTTTGTGGTTCATGTAGGTAAGGATAGGAGATGGCAAGTGACATGTATGGGTTGGCATTTATTTTTAGGTAAAGCTATGGCTAATATTGTACTCTCCTGGTCAAATTTCGTGATGATTTGTTTTTGGAACTAATATTCCTATATTCACTTCTGACAGCAGGGTACTAGACTATCACCATATAGATTGTTATGGTTAAGTCAGCATGAATTGTTTGGTGTTTAGTGTGGGAGATAATGGTTGAGTTAGATAGAGGTTGTTTTTGATTGACGTACCTCGACTTAAGGTTACTTCCTTTTTGTCGTAAATATTTTTTTTTGTTGTTGATTGTGCTGGAAATTGCCAATATTATCATTAAAGTCAAGTATACAGTAATCCTTGTACTTGCAAGGGTATATAATTGTGTTGAATAATATGTGGCCGTTGTTGTGTTTAACATTCCTGCTTGTTTAGTGTTTATATATATATATATATATGTATGTATATATATATATATATAGCCAGTGAGTACCATATGCAGTATACATGCAGGTTAATAGACTTATGCCATATATGTGCTGGTAAAGCCTAGTTTTGTGAATTTTCTTTCATTTTCTTTATTTTTCAGTATTGTAAGCTGTCGACTAGTCCATCTGTTTCAATGAGAATTGCTCCACCGTCCTCTTTTTATCAGGGCTGGAGTCGAGTACACCCGGTCCGAGCCCCTGGTATCCGAGTCCGAGTCCCTGATGTACGAGTCAGAGTCCGAGTCCGAATCACCGAGTCCCTGTGTAAATTGAACTTGTTTTGAGTGCAAATGGATGAGAACTACAAAGAAATAGTCTTATTCTAACATTTGTTCCTTCCCCTAAGGTTGAAGATGGCCATAGATCTAAACAATAAGTAAACTTAACGAAACAAAAGACCACCGAATGCCCTCTCATGAACATAGACCGATTATAAGACGTGTGTTACGGTACACCTCGACCCACAGGTTCACCAACACACCTGAAAATGAGGAGAGAGTGAGTGACTGTCTATTGGCTATCAGGAATATGATATTTCTCTCTTTTCAGAACTCACTAAGTAAACGAAGCCATGACTAACAGAATCAGACTTTATCAAACCACAAACATGATGTAGGCAAAAAGTGTTTTCACGCTACGACACTCACTGAGTGAAAAACTCAGACGGCTGACATTACGGCCTTATCCCTGTTAAAATCTACCTAGGAAATGCTCTTACGTCCCATACTTGCAATTTGCGTGAAATTTGACATCTAACTCAAACAATGCCATACTACCCATTTCTGAGTCCAGAGACGACAGACCAATGCGATATCAAACACTTTCATGGCCTTAGCCCAACGTACCCTACATACCGCTAGGATACTTCCTATATGTCATTGATAACCTGCGTTATTTCGTAGCAAAATGAATCAGAGAATCAATCACAATCAAACTTCCGGGAGTTGTGATATATTTTAGAAATTATTTGTACCATTCTTTCTATGGAAATCATAACATGTATGCGAGTAGAAATACTTTTTCTGAAGGAATTCACATAGAATCAAGTCGACAAACACAGTTTATTCATGACACACTTTACCACATTCGGCTACCAGCGTAGCAGCAGTATATACGTTGTGTTAACATTTCGTGCTGGATCCGTACATGTTATCTTCAAAAGTAGCCTTGGAGGCCTGACATCATTGACGGATATATTCGGAGTGTTGCATACTGCACTGACTAATGCACTGTACGTAACATATACATGAAGCACGGATGTTGTACGTACACATAGTGTAGGCCTCGAGTTTTACAGTTGGGTAAAAATAGCCGGTCTCGGCCCGAGTCCCCGAGTCATTTCGGTCGAGTCCGAGTCCTGAACGCCGAGAGCGAGTCACGAGTCACGACAATCGGGACTCGAAACCGAGAACGGTCTCAAGTCATCCAGCCCTGCTTTTTATATTGAAAGATAAGCTACTACCGGCTATTATACCCGGATGGGTCTTTCGAGAAAGAAAGGTTCAATATATTTTGTATACCAAGAAGATGTGTCTTGTGTCGTAACTGAACCAGACTTCCTTACACTTGCAAAAACTGTGCAATACCACTGATTTTGTAATAAAAAACATGGTAAACGATTACGGTAATCTCTTTCCCCATTGCGTATACACAAACGTGTTGAAGTGAAGGCCTGTACTCAGTGTGATACATACTAAAAAATAAGACCTTGATAATATGCCCAGCCTTGCATGCAATGGAATTCACCACAACAATTTGAACGTGTGTGCTGTAAAACTTGCTCGAAATATTACCGAAAGTAAATTAAAATAGATACAAAACTTTGCAAGTCTGATTGCAAGTTTGCAACAAAATGCAAACTCAAACTGAAGATCAAGTTTGGTTTCCATCTATAAGATATTTTCCTTTCTGAATTCTCTCTTAGTCCCTATCTATAGGACTAATAACAAAACATTGTACATTTCAAAAATTTTCACACGTGGCGCCTTGCGTGGCACGGTTTTGTCTTGGGTGACGTGCCCCATCGTGCCCTCCGTAGCTACGCCACTGCCTCTGGTCAGCAATAACATGTCCATTTGAAGAGACAGCTTCAAAAAGCACCAGATGACAATTACCTTACAGCCAGAAAGGTACTCATGTGACTTCTCGGTGGAGAGAAAGGCAATTGAGATAAAGCATCTTGCCCAAAGATACAACTTGATAAACCTAGGACTCTAACCAGCAACCCACAGCTCACAAGCAGGACGCCTTAACAGAGATTTAGTCCAGCACACCCCTGGCTAGTCGACCTAACTAAACCAACACATTGAGCCCAAGTTCAGCCCTAAATATGCCATGTGCATCGAGAAACAATGAAGGAAAGAATCACGCCACTCGAGTTGTAACATTCCTTCCGATCCTTGAACTGCTCGATGATAATGGACTTTAAAATATTCCAATGGGTACACTAGAACCCAAAGACAATGTTCTTCTCTTACTGAGATTATCATCGCCTACAACCCAAAGCCGGCCTATCCAAAAATAGTTTCTACAGTCTTAAGTTTTTCAACGGTTATTTCCAAGTGTCAGATAGAAAACTGTTTCAATTGGTCAGTTGGAAGGTATTTTGAATTAAGTTAGTCTGAAGGAATTAAAAAGAAGAGTGAACTTATCTCAACTCGTTACCTCTAAGAGGCCGCGGTAATTGAAAATTTTCTTGATAAGTGCCTCGGGTTTTTATGATCATGTATTCCTAAGAGAGTTATTCATACTTTGATTTCATAGTATACTTAGATTCTGTAACATTTAATCGAGTTTGGCGCCGGTATAACTTAAGTGCAATGATTATCAACTGTACCTCCCATAATATCCAGTTGTGTTAAAATTAAATGGACAATATACTTTTAAAGTCTCTCGCTAAACTTGTACGATCATAACTTGTAAAACTGAGAAGAGGCTCACTATAAAATTTTCAAGGAATATCTCCTTCTTGAAGATTTTCCGCAGCTCCACTCATGTTACACTCCCTTTTGTAATAATGTTGAATGTGGCCAGTTCCCATACTTTTCAAGTATGGTTGATCGAATGTCAGGGTGTTGTGGTGACCAAATTTGATACTTCTTAAAATGTAGTAAAATTTCCTGCATAAGGCAGTGAAACCCCATCTCATTAGCATGTTGCATTCTAAAGATATCCAGTTTTGAAGAATGCTACTCTTTCAGCTACCGCAGTGCATGATGGGAAGTCTATGATATAATTTGGACCAATTGATCACAAAGAGGTGTTGTATTTCTAAATAATGTTGATGGAATCTTTGGTAACTTTAGATTAATATACCATGTATGGAACAGTTTAACACTAGCACGACACAGACAAATATTTAAACATTCCAACAATATCAAATTTCAAGGACAAGCAAGATATTAATTTATAAAGAATGACAAAAGAAATCTTGGAGAATTAGCAAACTTGGCATCACGTAATGCAACCTCGGAAAACAGGCCGAGATTTCATGTCTAAAAATGGGGGGGGGGGAGTCATACCCTTGTGGAACACCAAATGGGGTCGAAGGCACCACGGAAATGAGAAGCCCTCGATTGAAGGGGCCGTAAGATTCCTACTGGGGGAGGGGCTGCAACCACCAGCCCCTGGGTTGTGCACCTATGCGTGATAACATTTACCCTTATACGTCGTCAGTACTAATTTCACTCAATTTTCATCGATTGCCAGAAGCAATGTCTTATTTTAGGTATGACTGATTTCATCAGAAAAAATTTTCTGTGGGAAATGTCAATATGAATCGGCGAGATTTAATTTAATCAGCTACATAAAGCATTCATAAAAACAAAATATATTTTATTAGCACTTAGATTTTTATTTAACTGCCCTTACACAGGTAAGTGTGCTTAGAGTACTCTGATCAAGCCTTTTACGTCTTTATGTTTTTTTTTTCATGGTTTGGTTTTTGCCATAGTTTCCCGGTTTGGTCAGTACCTTGTCACCTACTGATTTACGGTTGTTCAGTCGAATGTTTATACGATGTTATGTACACTGCTGTAATTTTTTCAACAAAAAAGGTTTGAACAAATTCTTGCCCCATCGTCGAAACACAAAAGCTCTGTTTTTCAGTTCATTCTTTTGTAGCGAAACCGTTTACATGCGGGAAAACACTTGCCCATTAACTTTTTTAAGAAACAGCTTGAAATTTAATTTCATTAAAAACACTTATAGGAGTACAGCTTACGTGTATGAGAGTGTTGGAAAAGAGAAATTTCTTCCTCGGGCACGTTCGTAGAATAAATATTGACGTTGTGGAGATGTTAAATGCAACAAGGACTCTAGAACCCCGTCGACGCAACTTCCAAAGTTCACCAAAACTCATGAATATTTTGTCTGCCGAAAGAATTATGGTATGTGACGGAAGAGTTGGTTGATCCGAAGATATGTTTTATGCCGAAGTTAGCTGGTATATAATTACTGTCAGCTCTTCTTCTTGACTTGTAATAACGACTTGAAGTCGACAGTCCAAATGATATCATGTAGATTCGCACAAAATAGCGACATCCCATACCTCTCTAATAATTTTGTCTGATGTTGGACTATTATAAACTTTCCTGATGTTCGCGCTTCCACTCTTGGGTTACGTAGAATTCCAACACCCGGAGAGCATGATAATGCGCGGACTGTTCCTCTTGTTATGTTCAATTTCGTTTTCACATCTCTTCTGTCTACAAGACTGGTGACCAGCCTAAGTTGGGATTTCCTACCGATAAGGATGTTGAATGACATTTCACAAAGGGGATGAAAGATGTTTGCCCCGACATCTTTCATAACTTGACAACTGACATGATTTTTTTGTTAGAGAAAAACCAAAGTAATTTGCTACCGCATCAGACCCCAGCCGCACATTCATGTAAACTACTACGTTCGTGCATTATGTTATCGAGGTGTAAGCTGTTACAATCGACAATGTAATAAATTAACCGATAATGTAGCAACTACGGGCAGTATAGTAAAAGCAAATACCGATAATGTAACAATGAACGAAAACATAGTAAAAATTGGACATGACAGAGTCGAAATTAAGTGCAAATTTTGAGATGTTTACAAACGCAGAAATAAACGGGAGGACTTTAAAAAGTATATGTGGAGGTTACTGGGGATGTATAATTCTGGATGAAGTCTTTCCTCTGTTATCCAAAACAAGTTGTGACCCATGCTATTATTTTTTTGAACCAGTACTACTGACGACATTTTTGAAATAAAAGTCTAGGGCAAATAGTTAAAAGTTGAAGTGACGACATAGGTTTGGTGGTGTTGGCTTACCCTTTGAGAATTTTATGTTTCTTGAAGTTCTCCAGTGCAATATAGTAATACTTTGTCGCTGTTAGAAGATAACTATTATTCATCAGTATTGTCTGTTGAGGGTATACGATGTATCCTCTTCCCTATATTTCAAAATTAAGAGAAATTCTCGTCGAAATTGTCGTTATTTGTGATCGATCGTGGGAGTTATTTGTTTCATCTGTGATCCCTCTCAATAATATTTAAGTTCAATAAACACCTACGAAGTTCAGTTTTTACAAAGATTCTAAATGTGTCGTAAATATGATATAGATTCCGTGTAAAATCTGGAACATTTTGGGAGACAGTTGTTGATCGGAAACAAATTAATGGAATATGGGTTTCCCCCCTCCAGAAATAAGGATGTGAAGACGTCCTACCTCCTTATCCCCATCTCTTTGGCTTAGTAAATAACTTTGTAGGCATAGGTATCCTGCAATTCTCGGATGACTGTATCTGCATGAAAAGTTAGATTTATCTACAGCAAAGTTCCAGTAACATGATGCTACTTGTAACGAAACTATTTGTTCCTTTCGCATCTGGTAAATTTATTTCTCATGCTCATACACAGTATTTTAATAAACATTACACGTTAGCTGAATCTTTGAAATAACAAGTTAACAAAGTATATAGAAGTGACAAACTCGTGATTATGATATTACACCACTGGAGAAAAAGCCATAAGAAACGAAATTTCTCCTACTAATTGGTTTTATATTACGCAACAAAATGCTCAGTTACAAAAAAAAATAATCCTTGAAAATTAAGTAGTCAAAATTGACTGTAGGTATCGGTCTCGGCAGCTTTCATTTCAAAATAAAATATCCTACCCAAAATCAGGAGCGTGTCAGGGAAGGCAAAGTTGGTAGCACTCGCCTCTGGTTAAAGAAAACGTTCTGAAAATTACAGGTTCGCTAGAAAC
>WURT03031098.1:0-15262 GCA_009936505.3 Holothuria glaberrima | reverse complement strand
ATCATCATGTAGCCTGTAGACATACATATTTGGCGTGTATTAAATTTTTTTTCTCGGTCTGTAATTTCATTTGGGGGGGGGGCAAGTGGGGGCGGGAGTTTCAAGTGGGGGACTCCCGACCCCCTGCCCCCCGCTGGCTACGCCACTGAGCATATTATAATTATACATTCGTGTACAATTCGTAACTTTGATATGTAGTTTACTATCAGGCAGCATGGCTTTAGAAAACACCACTCTCGTGGATCGCAGTAGATTTTGACTATTAATGATCTTGCACGGTCCTTAAAGACAGATACTCATCACGCTATAGTCCGGGCCAGGCAGTTCCAATTCTCCCAACTAGGTTACTTCTAGCCCCGTCTTAAGCTTCTCCTCTGCTATGCAGACACAATCCTAGTTCATTGCTCTAGGTGATATCCTGGTGAGCACATGACCCTGTTGTAATCAGAACACTCCCCGCGCATCCTGTGTAATACTTTAACTACTCTGCACTTTTGAATTTTGTTACTCTGATGTAAGTCAAAGAGCACCAATGGAGAATTTTACTTACCCCCAAGTAAGAGTCATACTTGGGGTGACGAGTATCTGTTTTTAAATAATATATCACATACTGATATGATTATCATGGATTTCTCCAAAGCGTTTGATACTGTTCCCCACATGCATCCGGCTTTTACTTAAATTACGTAAGTCATTATATCAGTGGCGTGACCAAGATTTCTCTCAGGGAATGCTATATGTTCCATCGTGACCGTTGGTCCGTGAGGGGTCTAAGGAATATTGGCCAAAATACATCCCTTTAAACATTTTTCCACACCTAACGTAAAAAAGTGTAAATTTTCGGCGAAGGTGGTGGTTAACAAACATATACATGTCATTATGACTGCATTGATCCCTATTGTCTTTCGCAAGAAAAAAATATGTAAAATTGATACTTAGCAAAGACCACAAAGATAAGACAATATGAGCATAGGTACGGTAACAAAACGGCTTGTATTTTAGACATCCCTGTCTTTCCTTAGGGCATAATGTGAAATGAAAAATTAAAATGCATATGCGAACACCAGACACAGGTAAGAGGTTACAACAGCTCTTGGGAAGGGCAATTAAAAAATCGTTCAAGATACCAACATCTATAAATCGAAGGCATGGGATACATGTGGACAATTTTATGAGCCACTTGCTTTAACATTTGTGTTTTTGATTCATTTAAGGATAATTCGTACCCACATGTGGAGGATTTTTTTAACTCGGGGTTGGAGTAGGACTTCATTTCAATTTTGACAAAAGCCGAGTGAAACGAGAGTCTAGAAAACTTCTTTCAAACCCGACCCCCAACGTCCCCCACGATACACGTATGATTCGAACCAAGTTGAATACATTTGAGTGGTTTGGTTAATTAGTGAAATGCTTCGTTAGCAGAGAGCTAATTTGATCTATTTGGCATAATTTTCTTGTGCTTACTTAATCTGTCTACTGCCTACATTTGGTGCCAGTCTGACAAATATGGTTGCCTTAGCCGCATAATATGCAACGCAATAAAGATACTTCATTGGACGTGTCACAGTCCAGAGGAGAGGGCGTATGTTTCTTACAGGAGGGATGACTATCTGAGTTACAATGAATCGACAAATTTTTCTGATAGATGTAGACGATATTTTTGTTGTAGGAGAATGAAAATTTTTTGATCAAAGGAAGCTTTCAATGCCCTAGAAAATTGTCAAATTCTTCCATAAATCTTCCCGAGAAATAGATTTTGCTTGAAACTCGGGGAGGAAGGCTATGCCCGACATCGTAGTCTGCCACAATTTTTGTTTCCTGCACTTCCAGCACTAAGCAACAGCGAAAATGTGAGGAGATAGATCTAGGAGAAAGGGGCAGGCTATGCTATTACACAGTTAAATTAGAATCTTCAGTTTAGAGATGACTTTGGAATGTTTCTGCCTAAGAATACAGAAATGAGAAAATACTTTCATCCTTAACGAATTAGGTAAGTTGGTGGTTGGGCAGGCTGAAAGGAATCTCAGCTCATCCAAGTTAAATTATTGAGCAACTGTAACCATACTTTACGGAGATAATTCTTCACTTTTAAAGTTGCGAGGCAACTTGGATACTTCACTTAGGGGTTCATCTTGTCCATAGGAGGACATGATAAAAAACAGTGAAATATTATACTAATGTTGTCAATATCTGACTAACAGATTCACTTTTTTGGAACCCCTCACTAGATTATACAGAAAGGGAAGTACAAAAATGTGGTACTTTGGTGGGAAGTCAGATAAAGTGTTGGGGGGGGGGGGATTGGTTGGTATTGTTCAAGTTACACATGGTCTGCCACAAAAGACAGATCACCTGAACTAACCAACCCCTGGACGGTCACTTAGTAACACAGATGGGATTCATACTGAGTGAGGATCTTTTGCCTCTTGGGGCAAAACGAGCAAATCATCATGGCAAATGCGTAGATACTGCAAAACTTAGAGCCCATGTTAGCTTTGGTTGTGAGCCTAGGAAGGTACAGTTGGTAGTGTCCATGAGAGGATTAACTTTGAAAATCTACAACTCTCACATACAGTAGTTCTGTCTGCTGGCATAATGTTGGTCCAGTATAGGAAACACAGCTGAGATCACTGAGGTATACCCAATTGAAGGGGGAAGGGGGGGGAGGTATTTTATCAGCACAACAGTCTAAAAATATGTGCTGGTCACTCAAACATTTGACCAATCAAGATTCAAAATCTGTGTGACATCATATACTCTATTTGCATTTGCATTTTTGTCAAATGAGATCTTCCTCAATCTGATTCCTGAAATCTATGAAAAATGCAAATATTTACAATAGATGGGACCTTTTTTGTCTTGCATATGATATTCTTAAATAAAATGCACCGGCTTACGCAAAATCAAAGACACACAAAGGTATGCAATCTGCATATCACAAGAGTGACAACAAAAATTATTGAACAATCTACTCTTTAAAATGAAGAAAATAAATTTCAAGAATTTATATTTCAGCAAAGAAATGTTAAAAGTTGCTGTTAAGATGGGAGTTGAACCATCTAGTTTGTAGTCCTTTTTGGACAGTCTAGAATGCAGCCAGAGGTCTGAAAACTGAGCAGTTGTAAACTTGCCACATTAGTTTGGTGTCCTTTAAAGGGGCACATTGAATTGATGTCGCTTATTTCATGATAAGTTTAAAGGAAATCATTGTATGACAATGCATCTAATCAGCCTCATTACCAAAGTATCACTTTCTATGGTTACTGAAAATGTAGGAAAATTGTAGGTTTTTATAGGCTTAAGAGATTGTAGTTCACTATGCTTGTCCAAGTCCTTGATAGACCAGCCTCTCTTTAATATGCAACACATATGCATATACAACTGAATATGCATATACAACTGAAGTCTTGATCACAAAAGCTGTTGGTAAGAGGAATTGCAAGCTTGTCAATTTAGTTGGTATAAGCCTCACTCACGGTTGTCTTTGAACAGGGCTTGCATATGATTAATACCTAATAATACAATGTGACTGGTCACAAACTTGTATTAAATGGTTTTAATCACAAATTACCCTATCATTGCCTCGTTAGCTATGTGTCAGATGTGCAGAATCTCTTAGTTTGACCACTTACCATAAAGATATGAGTAAAACTCAACACGGATGACAAAAAAAAAAAAGAATCATGAATTTTGCAAAAAAAAATTCAATCAGCCCCCTTAAGGGAACATAGCTCCTTTGGGGATCAGACCTCCACCAGTGTATAGCTTGGTCTTTACTCTTCAGTCGCAGTTTTGGTTTACAGAGTCAATTAAGAATAAATTTCCTTCAAATAAAGTCATTGTCAGCTCTCTTGTGAATGGACATCTTCCACTAAAAGTTCTACAGCAGTTCCTCTCTCTTGGAATAAATCACCATGGCAACAAACAAATTTTGCAGCCTGAGATGCAATTTTACAAATAAAGACCTTTACTTCCCCATTACTCTCTTTTAAGATGTTCCAAGCTGTTTTCAACTTCTTCTCTAAACCTCCAGTAATATCCTGCTTTCTCGTAACCATGGCAACAGCTGTAGATATCTTACCATCAGAAGAAAACTGAATATTAGGAATGAGGGCAGCATTTGGTTTATCAGGAGGGTTTGTGTAGACGCCATCGACATCAGTTAAGAAAACTACTCTTTTTGGTTTGAAGTGAGCAGCTAAGACCTGGAGAACATGAGAGAGAAAGAGTGAGACGGTCAAAGAGTGACATCCCAATCACATTAATGATGTCATCTCTTTAAAGAGATACTGTATTAACACTTGCAAACTCTCACTGTTTCACCGTGAGTCTCATGGTTTCAGGCATATAGTCACCGTGATGATGCCGGATCACACAGTGACAATCACTTTGAGGCAATGCCAGATAAGTTTCCTTTTTTAGACCAAGATCAGTACTTTCCATCACTGCTTAAAGTATTGAGTTGCAGATGTATTGTTGTTAGAAAAGTGACATATTTTCTTCAAATAGTTGGCTTTGTAGATGGAATCCTTAACGTTAGTAAAAGGTTGAAGAAAAAAATCTAAAATCTTGCTAGTTTAGAAAAAACTTTTTATAATAGCATATGACACTTTTTTAAAATCTCCAGGTTTGAGATGTGATTTCCAGGTTTTCTTGTGAAAACCTCAAGGTTTGCCATTTTTCAGGTTGGCAAGTCCAGATATTAGATATTCATTTCTGTTAACTGTTCATCAGAGATGAAGGGGACTCATCAGTAGCTACATCCACCCTCTCACATCAGAGTACCATATATGGGAAAAACATGTATGGTAAAATCACAATGTGAACTATTTTGAAGCAGTACATGCTTGCAGTTACTTCTTATTACTCACCTCAATAACAGTATCTCCACTAAGAATACAACACCCCCTGGTCTCATCTATGACACAATCTCCATGAAGGATGGGAACAAAGCCTTGTTCTAACAAATGTTCAATTGTCCTAATATCCGCAGATGTAACCTCTGTTTTGTCCCTTGTTCTCCATCCACAAAATGGCTGATGATGAAGAAGGTGATAGGTTTACAAAAGAGCATGGTAGGAGGGGCATGCTAACAATGCATACATGTAGATTCTCTCGCCCCCTTCCTCCCTTTCCTTCTCCTCTCTTACCCCTTCCCCTCCCTAAAGTGGTAATACCCTCAAGCCACTACAACTAGAACTGAATCTGTAAACAATTTGGACTGTCAGTGCAACTTGTAATACAATATTTAAAGCCAAAATTCTAAGGCTCATTTATCGAAACTTTTGTGGTTATCCACAGGACAGTTGGTCTTGAAGTGTTCCAGTAAACTGGGTTATACTGTCCTAGTGTGAATTACGCTACAAAGGGAACAGACCAAAACTCGTTAGAGCTCAAAAGACAATATTCCAGTTAAATATAAGTCTAATTTCCACTCTCACAGTTTCTTCTATTTCTAAAATATGTAATGCTGACACTTCTCAGGGCTGGATTTTAACAGTCATCTTAAAACCGAGGCCTGCTTCTACATATGATTTGAGTAGAAAATGGTGATCGTCTGTGCTATCCTACAGGTTACAGGGCTTGAAATAAGAACTGGAGAGAGCAAGGCAAAGTTACAAGGTTTGGCCTCAATTAGTCAGCATGGAGGCCAAAGCCAGGGGGGAATCAACACCAAAACTTGGAAACTTAAGGGCACAAAACAGAAATACTGTACCACGGAAGGGCATCATGGCAGGGTACTTAGTGAATACACTCAAAGGCAATGAGCTGCAGTGTCACAACTTTTTTTGAGCCCTATGTGATAAACCCAAACAAACATAGAATAAAAATATTCAAATTGTAAAAATTTACTCATCAAGAACTTGAACTAACAATATTAAATACATGGCAAATGTATCTTTTATAACTTTTTGAGGCTTCATTTCAGAGGGGGTAGACAGTCTCGGGGAGGAGTGTACCCCCCTAAGGAATGTTTGCTTATGTTAGGGGGTTTATATGGGGTTTATATGGGGTTTATATGCAAAATGGTAATACTGAAGCTTTGAGCCAATTGTATGATCTATTCCAATTCAAAATTACAAATACTCCATTCCTAGAAATTACTTTGGGGACTGCAACATACAATATCCTGATAGGAGATGGGGCAGCTACCCCACTTGACTATGTCGAAAGTTTGTTGGGGGAGGGAAAGGGTCTCAAAGGGAAGTATGGGATGATTTTTTAAAGCAAAATAGAAAGAACATGAAAACTGCTTTTAGAAGGTCTCTACTAGTTTCACTCTTTAAGGCAAAGGGTTGCCACACATATCCTGCCAGGACGACCAGACAGTCCCTCCCTGAATGGAGGTGAGTTCCTTTGTGAAGTTAAGAAGATCAGCACAAAGTTAAACTCAGCTCTGCTAAGTACAGTACAATTTCACTGTACCCTGCCTGGTATTACTACTGTAGAATGTGATACTTTCTCTCACTTAGTAATGTTTTATTCTTAATTCTTATCCAAATACTGCAGGTTTTGGAAATATGTTACCATTCACTCAGTACTGAAATTCTTCCCTTCTGTTATGAGTAAACATTGCTTGTGCCCCCTCCCCTCCTGTCTGAATCTACTTTAAATGCACCCTAGTTCCCACCCCCAACCTCCTTCCAGTCTGCATCTAATATAAATGTATTGTGTACTTACAGATACTGATACTGCTGGTATTTCTGATTCCATGAATGCAGCAACAAGCATGTGATTAAGCTGAAAAAAATTAACGCTTAATTGATCATTAGGGATCTTGAACTGTATACATTTTTCTCATTTTTTACAACCTGCTTTGTTCTTAACTTTGATATTCCATTATTGCAAGTTCAAACAACTTGCCTGAAAATTGCTGTAAGAGTGTACCTTAAGTCTGAAATTCCAACGTTATGTTACACAGCTTCAAAAATGTATCCAAATGGTGAGGCAATGTGTCTTACTGTTATAGGGTGACTCAGCTGTATATTAGCCCTTTACTGTGCAACATCTTATGCAAAGGCAAGGTAAAAGTTTCAAGGTCCTATAAACATCTTCATTTCAAAACAAAACAAAGCAGGTGATGTGATTGTACAAGAAGGACATCATAAATTAATTATGCAATCTACTACTTCAAATTAAGAGAATAAATTTCAACATTTTATATCTCAATGGAGTCAACTATGAACATGGGAGATGGACAATTGACATATATTTTCCAACCTCTAAAATATAAAATCTTGTATTCTAGACTTTAAGTCCACTTTAATCAGGGATAAAGATGGAGACATCTGATGCAATAAGTAGTAGTAATCAGGCAAAGGGGATCCAATTCCTCACTCAGTACAAGTACATGGAAGCAGTGGCATAATAAAGGGGACAGCCGCCCCTCCCTGCATGGGCCAGCGGGGCACAAAATGAAGGCAGACGAAAAAAGAAAATAGAAAAAAAGAAAGGAAAACAAAGAATAAGAAAAAAATGAAAAGAGAAGCAAAAGGGAAATGAAAGCTTGGGTACTTTTTAATCCCCCCGGGCTCAGGTGAATTGTTCATCTGTGATGGCAAGACCACTTAAATTATACGTAAATTGAGCTGTACCATGAGGTCACATTCTTTTCTTGCAAGAATGACACTGCCAGCCAGGCCTTAAGAGAGTTTGTTGAGTTCCCACATGGGATGATCGAGGAGACAGGTAGTCCCGGCCCTGGGCTCTGGGTCACTTGACCACCTACAAACAACCATTGTGAAACCACTGCATGGAAGAGGACTGAAATTGTAGGTTGCCTCACTGTACATGAGAGCAGATTTTACTGAATACTGGCAGACATTAAATAGGCCTACTCTTTCATTTTACCTTTTGAAAGTTTTGTTGAAGTAATTAACACAAACCTTGGTAACAGAGAGCCTGGTAGTAGCAAATCCTTTTCTTACATATGCGGTTTGCTCAATCAATGATCTATCTGCAGGAAAACCTTCATTAACTCCAAACTCTTTTGCTTGGAAATGACCAAAAGATCTGCAAAAATATTAAAATGAAGATGCAAAAACATAAAATAAATATGTTAAAACTTAAGTGTTGAGCTGTGTATGACAATCAAATTCCTTTCTTCTGTGTCTCTATTACAGTACTTTGTAAATTTGTAAAATGCCACAACATCAGTGTGACATTTCCTCACAGAGAAAAGCTTTGGAAGTAAGATATTTTACCCAGCCTCATGCACAATACAATGCTCTTACTGTATTACATCTTTGTGTGCTGACATGAATAACAAAGTAGAATCAATTCGGTGATCTTCATCAGTTGGTGCAATTTCCTTTAAATAGTACACTAGTGTCTGCACATACATGTACTGTGCCTGGATTCCACACAATCTAATGGTTCCAATTAGGGAGTAGTTGTTATTTGGAAAAAGGTTGAACAGAAAGTTTTATCAGATTCTTATTTGCCAGCTACAGAAATCTTTACCACAGAACAATTTTCCTACCGAGAGATACATGTATAATGAGTTCAGTTTCCTGCTTAAGCTGAAGATTGGAACAAACCTGATAAGACCAGTGGGCGCTGTCTGCAGTTTGAGTACAGAGCTGTATATATGCAGCTCTCTGCAGGCTTTGCACATTAAATTTGAGGCTGCATGTCCTTGTGTGTGTGTACTTGAAACATATGACAGGTTCACACGCATTTGCTAGGGGGCTTGGGGTGGGCATTCTGCATCGAAATTGACGTGCTGATTGTGACAGCAGTTATTGGCATGCATTGTTGGTTGGATCAATGCACAAAATTTTAAAATGGCCTTGTTAGGTTTCTTCACTATATATGTAAATTTGAGAATGATAGAGAAAGATAGAGTCCTAATAGAGACTACAGTACAGTAGTCAAAACTTCTGAAAATTTTGCAAATAGCATAGGCCTATTGGGCTATAGTAGTATGGGAAGCCCAAAGCGACCCAAATACTTGATCAACAGACTGCAGACTACATCCTACCCTACTTCTAACATTAGGTATTCGATGGATAAAACTTTATTAACATCCTTACCCAGCTCCATGAACTATGATGTATCTTCCTTCAATGTGCCTAAACGTAGTGAATGTAGATGGCCAGGTGCTTATGTCCACAGTTTCAAATTCATCCTTTTTTGTTATTGCACTTCCACCAAGTTTAATGATGCATTCTACTTCCATTTTGCTACATTGTTTGCAGCTGGGCCACTGGCCAAGCCTACCTGTATTTGCCTTGAGCAACAGGTCTAGTCTAACATATATGTTAGGCCTGCCCTAGCCAACTTGAAAAATCTGGTATTGGTATATGAGTACCGAAGATGTATGCCTAGGTCTACACACACAGCAGGGTGTACCATGTAGGCTACACGGGGTAATACTTAGGAATACTACTAGGCCTACTAGTACTAATACTAGCAGGCTACATCATCTGCAATGTTTCGCGAAACTGTTTCAACGTAGTTTTAGAAAACAACTCAGCGGAATAGGCCTAGGATGAATAGCCAAATTAGCAGACGATTATCCACCATGAAAGAGCTTGGTAAGGTTCATTGTATCACAAGTTGGTTGATTTTGGCAACAGCAAATTTCCAATCTACAAGACAGTTACAAAATCTTGCGGATGTTGTAGTAGGCTAGCCGCTGAATCAAGAGATTGACGGTCGCAACGTGTAACTACGAAACCTTGTTCATGCTACATTAGTAAGGGTAACCCGACTTCTGGACATGCTTCCTTTTGGTATTGTAGGGGTAAGTGGTAAGCTCAAATTGTAGACACGTCCACCACATCAAACCGTGACTAATTTTGACACATAGAGCAGTTGTAGTTGATCTAGAGGCAGCTTCCTGAGGATGGAGATACATTCGTGGGTGCAGGAAGTTATTTTCATTCTCAAAGTGGCCCGGGACAATTTGTTTCACGCGTAGCCTACTTTAGTAAACTGTGACACCAAAATACTTGTACCAGGGACCGCGGAGCCCATTTTGAAGTGAGGGGGCTAATCATTCAGGCGGCCCAATATGTTCAAGAAAATAAAGTTTCCAGTTCCCAAAATGCCACCCGGGCCCACGGCACTCAGAAGTGCAGGGCTAACTTAAAGCCCCCTTAGCCCCCTGTCTCCGAGGTCCCTGCTTACCCTATGAATACTATAAAGGATCTGTCTGTTCATTTATATCTTTAATGTAGATAATTTGAGTAATTTGGAGCTAAAAATTTCATTCATTTCTCAATTCATGGTTACATCTCAATTTTGTGGTACAAAACCATGTTTCACGTACGTGTAGACTTGAACAGACGTACGGGATAGGTGGGACACCAAAAATTAGTAGCCTACATTTTCTGATGTTTCAACTGAAACATTAAATCGGTCAGTAAAATTTTACAAAATCCATATGAAATACCACATTAAAAAGTGTTATTTCATAACATATTCCAAAGAAGGAACGTTGGCAAATAAGTTTATTCAGTTAGTCAACAAGGTCAAATTTCACATTGCGGTGCCAGTGTAAATTTTTCACGGGGAACCAAACCTGATCTTCAAAAAACGAACTTTTTTATTATTTTTGGTGAAATTTCTCTGAACAGGCCATTGAATGTAGGGAGCAGTGCCCATGCAAGCCTCAACAATCTATAAACTACTCGAGGATAACACTTAACAGTAAGAATATGTTTCAATTTGCACGGTATACAGGGCCGTCGGCGGCCGGGTTGCCATTTGGGGCAACTGCGCCTCCTAAGATTTCCGGACCGTACGGTAAATGAAAGTTTATTGGCGTTCTAGTGAGAAAAAGTGCTGAAATGCTGAAAATTCACTGTTCTAATTATGATTTCAGGGTCTAAAGGTCCTGGGAAATGGCATAAGGGTCCCTTTTCCCCATTTTTTCCCTGGGAGCTCCCCGGGCCCCCGCCATGCGGACGCGCACTCATGTTTGCATCTCTTTCTAACAAAGGAACCTTTTCAGTTCTTCAGACGCCCAGTTTGAACATACCGTCCCCAGCATATACACAGACTACAGATAAATAACCTTTCATTGCCTTTAAGAGCTGTACTCAATGAGCTTGTAAGGCGATTACCCAGCATGAGAGAGCTTGGTATGGTACATTTATATCAAAAGTTGCAGTGGTTGATTTTGGCAACAGCAAATTCCCAATAAATCTAGTAGACTGCAGTCGAAATCTTGCGAACGGTATGCCTAGTATAGGTAGCATACCGCCGAATCAAGAGAGTTTTACGTTCACCATTAGAATGAAGCATTTGCATAACTATCTCCAAAATGAAATTGCAGCGCTCCAAAAATAGAAATCACAATTTGACCATTGTGTCAGCCTTCAAGTTCCCTCGCTAACGATTTAATGATATGGGGGGGGGGGGGGTGAATGCATGAGCACAGCGGATCATGTTAATGTTTACACTGAGCTTAAAAATAAATCCACTCATGCTGCCCAATAGGAATTAATATTGAGCAACAAAAGTACATCTTTCAGTGGGCTGTGGGTGCCTCAAAATTATAATCATGACCGATATATTTCTGCATTTTCTTCAGCAATAAATGAAAAAGTGTGGCTAGCTCCTGCTGAGACCATCCCTGGTGCACGCGCAAAGTGACCAGGAAATTCCTGTTTTGAGCATCTATGGAAATTTTGTGCAAGTTCTTTACTCCTTTCGGAGGTAGGCAGCTACCGTATCACCACTTTATGATCCCTGGTGTGGTGCTTAACTGCATCTCGGCGAGAATACTGGAAGAGCAAAGTTTCGCCATGCAAATTTGAAGGCACCGGTCTTTATAATAAAGAGATGATAGCCTACGAGAGTAAAGCTATTACTTATTAAATTAACGCATACGCGTTGAAAAGGCAATGAAAATCACACTTTTTCACAGCTTTCAAACCGTAGATCTGACTAAAATATAGTCGATGTGGAAATTGTATTAAAGGGAGAGGACTCAAGGCCGCAGTTGTCTCATAGCTTTTCAAGATAAAGGTCGAAACGATAGCTATGGATTACATCTCCCAAAGACAGTCCTTCATACAGTTCAACAAACAGATGCGGGCAAAGCGCGCCACAAAATTGCAGTTTTGAGAACATTTTGTGCAATTTTATTCGTATGTTTGAGTGATTAAGAGACAGTGCGTTCTCCTGTTAATATCGACACATGCCAATCGGAGGGGGACGGACCCCTGTCGCCCCTTCTCGATGTCACTGTTGGCAAAGCTTCGAAAAGCGTTGAATTGATTTTACATATGTTTAGGAATTCTCATTATTTGGTGATTTTTTGCTATTTTGGTAGGGTTTAATTGAAGAGGATGTTGCCTCATGGGAGGGATGACAGTACACCTCTACTCTGAGAAATATTTCTTGTTCTAAGCAAGGCCGAATTTACAGCGGGGCCAACCGGGCCCAGGCCCCGGGCCCCCACATTTGGGTGTCCAAAAAATGCAGGCATAAGATGCCGTACCGTCCGTCCGTCGATGGTCAACATGTAAAATACGGACCTTTGTTCGGAACTCCTCGCTGAACAAAAGCTGTCTTTCCATAAATACAAAACTGAAAATGTTTAGATGCAACTTAATTGCAAGGCCCGGGAAGTGCCATTTCCAGCCATCTGGGATGCATTTTCTGCCAAAATTTTCTTGCACGCTACGCGCCAACCTATCCAATCGTGAAAGGGCCCCCAAACTATTCTAGCCCCGGGACCCCACAAGCTAAATCCGGCCCTTGTTCTAAGTTTTACTAGATATCAAATAGTGTTATCTTTGGTAAAGATATCAACTGATAACATGATCTGAAATTTTAACTATTCATTAAATTTTTCAGCTGTGGCACATATCACCCGTACAAGGTTGGTACCCTGTGCCAGCTCCTCCTAGCCCATCGTAGTGTGCCACTTTGGGAACCACCATTAGTTGGGGCGTAGCTGAGGCGTAGCCGTAGCGGAGGTCTGCAAGAAAGAGTTCTGTCGAAATGTTTCCCAGATGGGGGGGGGGGCGGAATGACACATTTGAGACCTTAAAGTTGCATCTAAGCATTCTTTACTTTTAAATTTCATGTGTTAGAAAGAAATCGAGATTTTCAAGAAGAAAAGCCTTTTTTATTTGAAGGGAAAATGCAGTTACCCAAATTTGAATGACTGTGCCGGGTGTCCTATTACATGTATGTCTTTTGAGGATTGAGTTACAATATGTTTCTCCCTGAGTTGTGAAATTCACGTATAGAGTAACTCCTTGGTCTACTTTGAATATGCGATATTTATGTTTTATCATATCATGGAATATTATACCTGAAGTAAAATAAGAGAACATTTGTGAGATTTAGTTGTTAATTCAAAGTAAGTAATTTGCGACTGCTTATGCCCCTTATATTAATAGTTTATTTAACGGCTATTCGAATTTAGGTAATATTTTCAGGTAACTATAGGCATTTTCTCTTTAGCCAACGTATATGCTGGTGTACTCAAGTTATGCATCTTGTAGGAGGAAGATGGTTCATTAGTTAGGAGGAGGAATCCACATAAGAATGGAGTGCATCCACGGCGGCGCTCAGGGGACCTCCCCGGAAAAATTTGGGAAAATAAGAAGCCCTTGTATGCATGGCAGTTTTTTTCTCAGGTTGGCCAACTTTCATTTTCGATTTAGAAATCTCAAGGGGAAGTTGCTCCATTACCCCCCCCCCCCTCCCGGGCCATGATCGATTAAAGAAGCTGGGAGACTAGTTTTCCAGTCTCTGACGTACTTCGCAGGAAACTACATTTGTAAGTTTTTCCTGGTTCACAGATGACAAAAGTACATGCAGATTATGCATCAAGCGAGTACTACGGGTGGCATGCCGAAGTCTGTCCATAGGGATATGAGCCTCACCAAAGACACTCTTAGTGAAAAGAATCAGCCTATTTTGCCCACGACGCTCAGCCAACGAAAGAAGATCAATCCTTAAGCTGCTAAGGATAGATGCCACATAGAGCATGTCTCTCGTAAGAGGTTAAACCAAAGAAGTACACAAGCTCTTCTAGCTCAAAATCTCAACGGTCATGATACACAAATTTGAAACCACCGTGAAATGCCTACTCGTGAGCTTTCATATAAGGGGTAGCTCGAGCCCGGTGAAAACTTCTGCAAGAGTCCAAAGACCACTAAACAGACAAACTGGCACGTGTTTAAGCTAAGAATACAGGAATGGTTTCGGGTTCGCTAAATACAGTCATGTCCCATCCGCATATGCAGGATCTTTTAACTGAGGGGAGGGGTGACTTCAAGTTTGAAAAATGCCGAATATAGCGGCCTATTGAAGAGTGAAGTAAAGGATCTTCAACCCGGGGCCCCCAACGCCCCTACCTCCCTCCTTTGATTTGAGCTTTAATGAAAAAAGTTTCGTCTGATCAAAGCTACCAATCACAGAACGACCGACAAGCTGGCCGTCAGTAGATATTTAAATTACCATGTTATGACGGTTAAGATTTTGGAAAGGATTCTTAGCATTTACTTAAGCTTCAGAAAGCGCGTCTGCACTCTAAAAAGCGTGTTTAGGAATTAAACACATTTTGTGCCCCCACTTTTGAAACATGTTTCTATCCTAAACACTCATGTTTAACTCCTAAACACTGTGTGTTTAATTCCTAAACATCATGTGTTTAATTCCTGAACATGTTTAGACTTTAAACGTGTTTCCAAAATGGGGGCAAAGAAGTGTTTAGAAAAGTGTTTAATTCATAAACACTGTTTTTACAGTGTGCGTGTGTACCAGCAATCATTCTTCCATTGATCGACGTACCTGATTTAGTCCGTTTGAAGGCCTTTGGAAGGTTTCAGCTTAAGTCACGAGTAAGTAAAGCAAGAGCTCTACTGCGCCCGAAGGACGCCGAAAATTTTGTGTCCTAGTTGGAGGATTTGTGCTCTTAAGCCCAAGGAAAGTCGGCAGAAATTGAGGGAGACTGATCGTCGCGGGATAGTGGCGACACTAGGTAGGGGAAGGGGACCATGTCCTTCGTCGAGGAAAGATCCCTTGAAGGTGGTTTAAATTTTCCAATGTAGTCGGGAAATGATAAAATATGAAGTAGCCTACAAGAATTGTGATTTACTTGATATTTTGATTTAAATGAGGGCAGATACTGTAATAAATTCCCCAAAATTTTCAATTTCATAAACCCAAAATTTTGAAATTTGCTGTTGACAACCTTTCGACAACCTTTTGGTAACCTTAAGAACCAGTCGAGGACTCATGCAGGCTGCTGCCCCACGTAGGGGAGCTTGAACCTCTTGGCGCAACTTCT
>WURT03031097.1:0-34357 GCA_009936505.3 Holothuria glaberrima | reverse complement strand
AGGCAATGTGCCCATTTTACATAACAATCTGTGACCTTGATGAGAACTGGAGGTATTTTTTGACAAAAATAAGCACTTTTTAATGAGAGATATCTCAAGTTAGGAAAAGAGTATTGCTATGGGGTTTGAAGGGCACAAATTGGAAAATTTTTCTCTTTCACATGAGACCTTTTTGAAATGCTACTAGAAAATGCCTTTAAAGCTGATATCCTAACAAGAGAAGGATTTACCTTTGGGATAGTAATTTTTCAGGAGGAAGTCATGAACAATTTCTGGTTTATTTAAAAATATGTGCATCCTAAGTAATTCGAGATTCGATTGCACAAATTACATCCTGAACAAATAACTACATGCAAATTTCGTAAACATCCTATCAATATTTTAAACTGATACAGTACTTAAAATGTTGTATCAATTTAAAATATTGACAAGATTTTTTTTAAAGCAAAGACAGTAATTGAAAAGAAATTAATCGTTTTAAGAACGAAGTGCTCCCTCTGTATTATCAACTATTGCTATTGTCATTGCGTACGAAGTAAAACGAGACAGCGCCGCCAATCTTGGCAAGAGACAGGAATGGATCATTGCCATGATCCACCGAAAGTAATCAGGTAATAATTTCAGAGCGTTAAAGGAAGGACATGTATACCAAAGACGGTATGGGCTTACCGAGGGCCAGGAGGTGGGAATGACGCGCCTGTCTCTTTAAAGCTCAAAATCCACTAAACGACCCTCGTTAAAGGCCAATGGGGAGATGTAATTCAAGCTATTCTTACAGATTATTCCCGGCTATATATGCAATAGGAAATCCCGTGCTATTTATCATGGTAAATGCAACTTTGGCTAGTGAGCCCGAAGACGTTTCGATCGGGCGCTAAACGACTTAGTCGGCTGGGCAACCACACTTTGCTGCCAAGTCCCCAAAACCATTCTGCCACCTGATGACTTGCTGAGTTTAGAGTTACGTAACTGTTGAGTTTTAGGCCAACTTCACACCCATTTGAATGTTTTTTGTATAACAGTTACGCAAATGAATTTTGACAAAGTGAAATCAACAGTCCTTATATTCAACTTCTTAAAAAAAAACTAAAGCCAATGTTTGTGGACTCACCAACATAGTAACTGTAGCCTGCCAACTATTATTGTAATATTAATTACAACGTTTTCCTCTCACAAAAAGGGACCATCCTCCTCTCCCCCCTTCCATATTCCCTTGAAAGCTAGTGGCACCGTCTGGGAGATCTTACTCTAACCATGGAGCCAGGCGCGTAGCCAAGGGGTTGGGCGAAGGGGGCAGCCGCCTCCCCCCCTTGAGCATATTTTTGTATTTTTTTAATGATTCTTTTTTATAATATTGCTAGTAACGCAAAATAGAAAATGTTAAGATGCAACTTAAGGCCTGAGAAGTGCTATTTCCAGCGATATGGGAGGCATTTTCGGCCAAAATTTTCTCCGCGCTATAGGTTGGCCCGAAGGTAGTTTGCTACAGGCTTTATCCCTCCTTGGCAAATTCCTGGCTACGCGCCTGCATGGAGCAAATACTTGGACAGGTGAAGAAACTTCAGAAATCCCTTTGAAGACGACGATAACACCGCGAACTTGAAGGTCAAATTCATAAACCTAGTTAACACTACTAATCCATCTCCCTTTGTACTTCATTGAAGATTCGATAAGCTTAAAAGATGTCATTAACTAAGCACAATAGGTACATGTCTGCTACATCTTAAACTGGAAATTGCTGAATTTTGCCTATTACTTCAGCATTGTCAGTCGCTTTAAATGAAAATTAAATTGCTCGTTCCGTCGCGTAGTGTCGCTTTTACATACGTTTTGTTTTGATTCCTTGTTAAACGATAAATATGTATAAACCCATTACAATCAGCGCAATTATGCGGAAATTGATCAAAATTCAGCTACAAGGTATAGACTCGTAATTATTGTGCTCATTTGCATATGGCATTAACAATACTCCTAGCACCAGCATCCATTCTTACGAAGCAATAAACAGTCGTTTTAAATTTTTACTCAGCAGTCTTATTCAGCTGTAGGTAACTTTCTCAGCTTCAAAAGATTGTTCTTTTTAGTCCATTTGCTAGGGTACCAGTAGGAAAGAAAGAGGTTGCCAACGATAAGAAGTGTAAATTGTAAGTGCCAGACAAAAGAACTGAAAAGTCGTAAGTCTCATCATCGATCATTACATGATAATCTCCCCATGCATGTCTGTGTCTAATTGGATTAGCATAAATGAATATCGAACTTTCTTCTCCTTTCCAGGTAGTAGCTCCATGCTCTTACATGTCCCTGATAAAATTATAGTTAATAATAAATATAAAGGCCCGAAAAGTTTGCTTTCCCCCAATAAGGTATAGGGTCTCAGGCCAATCATACAATGGTGACGGATATACGGTAGATCTTGGGGGATCTCTTCTTAGTTACCACTATCGTACGTATTGGAAGTTGGAGACGCAAAAAGACTATCTCAACTATTTTAGTCCTTAAGCATCTATTTTCAAAGCTTTTTCGTACAAACCATTTTTATTTATGATTTTCCATTTTTTCTTGGAGACAACGGCGCCTCATCCTACGGATTTACGACACTGGTTCTTCACGGGTCAAAAGCTTCATAGACTAATTTGCATAACCCGTAAAGATGGTCGCTGATATTTTTGAAGGTGGAATCTCATCGTAAAAACACTTTGGAATTTGAGTGAACATTACGAGCCCTGTTCGCACACACACACACAAACGCTCGTAACAGCACATATTCTTTATTCTCCCTGGTCCGAGACAGCCTAGTCAGGGTTAGGGTTTGCAGGGAGGGGGCATCTTTCGTTTGGGCTGGTCATTTACCCCTCTGGAGCAAGTTCCATGTCTACATAAAGTACGTTATCCTGGCTAGATTCAAAATCTCATACTACTCATGATGGAATTAGTTCAGACCCAAGAAGGGGGAGGGGGATTAAAATATACAAACGTAACACATTTTGGATCGGCGAGGGCGAGAGCCGAAAAATTGTTTTAAAGAGAGAAGGCAACACTTTTGCAAAGTTTTGATCATCATTGAACTGGCTACTCGTAAATTAAGGGAGCCATAGGACTATAGGCAATGAAGGGCAAAACACACTCGCAGTAAGCGTATTTACAGCACACTGGCACGGCATAACCATAGATACTACTGTGGCACAATGGACGATTGCTCTTAAAAAACAAACAGACGTGCGATCACGCGACTTCGGTGAAACCCCTCTTTAGTGTTAATGGAAAAACAGAACTTTAAGACTCAGATTCTGAACACGATTTTCCGTTCCACAAAAATTCATGGCATCAAAATTAAATTATGTGGATTAACTTGGGAAATGATGTTGAAGACTACCGGGGGAATCTTGCCCAAAAATTCACTTAGGTATTTGTATAAAATTTGGATAATCTCTCCTTCGCTTACGACAAAATTACATAAAAATATGAAACCACAGCTAATAAATACCGCCATGATCGTAGGCGCAGGAAGCAAGGGTGGAGACTGGGGCTGGGAGGGCTAAACCCCCAGTAAAAAAGTGATGGGCCGGAAGTATGCTTCCGCCCTCTTAATTTAAGGGCAAAAACTTCTCATTTGTTCCCTCTGTAAGCAATGCCAAAAATTTGCAGTAACTTTCCTTAAAAAAAATTGCATCATATGTTACCCCAATTTTCATGTAAGGACCCTCAAGTATAGAAAATTTATGAAGGGGAGGAGGTGCTAAGATCCTTCCCCCGAACAGTGGTCTGAAACAACCTTCAGCCCCCAGTCGAGACAGCTTCCTAAGCTTATGACCACAATAGTATGTATACAGTAGCATTTCAGAAACACGAAGGAAAGAGTTATCTGATAGTCTGAAGTCCAGAAGTCCAGAACTAAGGTTGGGGCTTTGTTCTCGGAAACTATGCTGTTTTGCACAATTGTAATAAAGTTTCCCAAACCCTAACGATGTTTGCAAGTTCACATTGGCAATAGCAGGAAGCACAAAACCAAAAGAATTAAAACAATCACAACTTTGAGCGGAATGTTAAAATTTTAAACAATTTTTCATTTTTAAAATCATCACTCACTTTCCTTGCATCTCTGCCATCTTCTTTTTATTTTATCCCTTTATATTACCCCAGAAAAAGTACCCCGAGCTTTCTTCATGGTAATGGTGGCGCCCTTTCCTCAAGGTAGTTAGAGTATAAAGCAACAATGGCTCTGTTGGTAGAAGCAGCGCCCTGCATACATCGCAATGCACGTTGCATATAGGCCTCTCAATGTATGGCGTCATGATGTCATTTACAGCTCACTGAAAGTTGCCCTTGATAGGCTAAGGCTATGGGGGATGGGGAGGGATAGTTTGAGTGTTTTTGAGGGTTAAGGGTTTACCTTGGAGGTGAACACGTTTCTAACCTCCTTTACAGGAACTATGAACAAATTTTCAGGTGAAAATGCCCCCTCCGCTCACTTGATGGTCAATCGTGTATGGTTCGGCAAAACAGGCATCTACTTGCTCCAAGTCGCCAGACATAAGCTGTAAAGAAATTTTGAAGAAGATTAATCCTATGAGAGAACTGAATCGACTTTGAAAGGCCGCGAACTATTTACCTCAAGGTTTCTCTTAAAGTTTAACGGAGGCGCGACTCACCCCCTAGAGATTCATAAAACTAAAACCGGCAAGCTAGTCTGGTGCCAGTCACTGGGTGCCTAGACAAGGACATGTTTGGTTACCACTACCAGGGTTTTCAATGTCGCCATGCTAGCCTCTTTGTAATAACTAACGGTGGTCAGTTGGTTTTAACTAGAATTGTATGGGTTTTACGGATGCTTGTCCGTAGAGAGGAAATCCACTGGTTTCGATTTTCCTGTACTAAAATGTGTCACCCGTTTGGTATAAATCTTGAACCGTTTCATGGCCAATGAGTCAGAGAGGAGGGTTTGCTTACTGAGGGGTTCTCTAATTATAATTGAACCCTAACTCAGGCCGGCCATACTTGTGTAACATACGTCACTACAGACATGCGTTCTCATGGGTTTCATTGGTTCACCGGCCCTAATAGTAATACCAGCAGTGTGGCACTCACTGACAGTTTCATGTTAGTATAGTGGGCTACTGTAAAGACTAGAGCGACAGATACCATTCACTTGTAAGCCAAGATCGAGGGGAACAACTTGAACATACGTAGTAAAAGTTTAATTAAGATTTATCTATTGGAGGGAGAGCAAATAAAAAATTGCAACCAAAATGAACTGTCAACCTGGAAGAAAGTTTGAGCCTTAAAACTTTTCAATTTGTTTGACACTTCTTACAAGAACGGTCAAGTGGATATTTTGCAGTTTCTACAGCCTACAGGATTTAAGGATTTGCACTTGTTTCCTCCATTTCAGCTTCCAAATCTAATTTTTACAGTGAGTTTAAATTTCGAGAGCTGGTAATTGATTTTTTTCTTGTATGTGAATATTTGCAAAATTTCGTTTGCGCTGGGGGTTTTATTTGCGAAATATTTACACCCATGCTTCTCCGTGTGGTGACTGGTGTAATAACTGGAACAAGATATATTATATCATACCTCGTATCGTTAGAAAAGGAATAGGATACCGAGTGAAAGTACCCACCTCGTAAGTATAATATAATATCCGATTTTCCTACCAGTGTTACTTAACGTTAAATATCGGATTGAATCAATTGTACATACCTCTTCGGTGGTGTTATTTTTCTGCCATAACGGTAATGTGGTAGATCGCTCCCATGGTATACATCTATTCTTGAAGTGACTCAAATTATTCCTTGAGGACGGATGACTTTTGTTGACATTCAGTCATCAACTTCATTAACATTCAAAACAAATGCTTTGCGCTTGGTCTTTTACAATGAAATATTCAAAGTTATGCATCATTTATTTTTTGAATTATTATTGACCACCGTTTAGGTCTGACACTGTGACAGAAAAATGTGTCATAATTTCTTTGCAAACAATAAAATTTGTCGACAAGAAAGTAGCCAGGCGATTAGGCTTTACATTTAAAGCTGAATAACTGGATTACTTCTACCTGTGGTCAAAACGGGTTACTTTTAAAAGAAAAGGAAGATTTCTACATCCGAAGGATTGTTCTGCACGCTGAGTTGTTTCTAATCTAACATATTAGAAACGTTGGGCGAATTACACCTTGACGTCTCACAGTCATAAACATCTCATAAAACAGTTATAAAATAACTGAAGTTAAAGTGTTGGTAATTTTGCAGCTGTCAATTGTTTTCCTTTTTACTAACTTTTACTTATTTAAGTTTCACTGTTTGTTAACTTCGGATCAGGAAATAAAAGCTAATACGCTATTAATTATGAAAAGTTGATTTTTTTCTGAATAATTCACTCAAATGAAAAAAGCTATTTTCAAGGAAATACTCTTGTCGTGGACGAGCAAAGAAACTGAGCCTCTAAAAGTTCAGTTAAAGTGAAGAAGCCTTTGTGTTACATCGTATTTGACCAGAATAGTGGAAATAATTTTTGCACCTTAAAAAGTTTGATGATTCGGTGTTTCTAACTCTAGACATGGAAAGTAGTATGCGATCGGCATGTCCAACTCAATCAGATTATGCACAATCGTTGTTGAACCAACCGTCGTATCACCCGGATGCTTCTCCAACAATGGCCGAAGCGTTTTCTCCCTCTTTTATCCACCGTGGCTTTCCTCTTACCCGTATTGAGGATTTAGAGGTAGACGCCGATTCCTTCGGGGAGTTCCCTCAAACCCCTACCCCTGAGAGATCGTCATGTGCGGTGAATGCAACCTCCTCCCGACACCAAACACATCACGGTAAGTTTATATTGTGTATCGTCAATAAAATCACTTTTGTTTCGATCAAACAAAAATCTTGAAAATCATAATTTCAAGCTGGATAAACAAAAAGCAGAACTTTTTGTTCGTAATGCATTTATTTCGTTAAAATTAAAAACCATTAATTCATCTGGTATACTTGTATACTCAATTACGACTGCAATTATAGAACTAACTTTTTATTACAATAATTTAAATGAAAATTTTAAATTATGTAATTTGTTTTCTCATCTAAGCCTGATTAAGTATGGAAATTTTCTTTTTCATTTCAATAACTTCATTTGTTATACTTTCCAATTTGGCAAAAAAAGGTTGATAAGCACAATTAAATTTCTCTTTAACCCGGTTATGCGATTTGCAAAGATTAATGACGCTCAATTAATTCAGAAGTGATCTCATCAAAAACAATTGATGTGAAATTGTATTAATTTGTAATCAGCCCTTTTCTAGAATATCTGCAACAACTGCCAACATCTTTCCTAAAGTAATAATTGCACTGAATCGTTTTTGAGCTTTGAGGGACAATGAGTATTTCCGTCGGACATGTCCTTCTTGAACCATACTAAAACCGTTCTTATTATTTTAAATAATTAAAAAAATGGTAGCACTAGCAGTAACTAATTTTTTTATCCAATGGTTAATAATGTCAGATGAACAACGTAGCTCAGGCTTCAAGCCAAAAGCCACAAATTTTTTTAAAACTATGAAAACTTGTAAATGTTAACATCATGGTTGCTGTAAGGTAGAATAGGTATAAACGACTCGGCTTAAGGGCACAGGGGGAAATTGCCCCCACCTGCCCAAAAAACCCCTTGGAAAACATTGGTTTTCATTCATCGAAAACAACATATGACAGCAATTATGGTATTATGACTAACTGACTAATATGAGCCACAGCCAGTGGCGTAGCCAGGACCATTTTAGTAGGGGCGCTGGGGGAGGGGGCTTGACCATTTCATGGGAGGGCTCCTTGTTACTATATAAGCGGAGCGCCACCATTGGTAGGCGTGCAGCGTACCAGAAAATTTTAGCTAAAAAGGCCTCCTAGATCGCCTGAAACACTTCCCAGGTCTTTGCAAGTAGCTCTAAAGTTTTCTAAATATTCTTTATTGTGAGAACTCATGTCTTGATATCAGTGGCGTACCCATGATTTCTCTCAAGGGAGGGAGGGGAGGGGTCACGCAATATGTTGTGTGATTGCCGGCCTGGGGGAGGGTGTCCCCTTGTCCTCTGAAAATTTTTTAAAAAATGGGTGTGCTTGGATGCAATCTTGTGCCACATGTGCTACCTTTTGAAGTAAAAGTTGTGTTAAAAAACTGAATGAAATTATAGTAAGAACTGATCAATTACATGTTCACACATGTAACACTGAAGCTTATTACATCCTTTATAGGCCTGACCCATGCAGGTCAAAGCAAACTGTAGCCTGTTTGAGGGGAGCATGCTGTATTATACCCCCACTGTAAATTAAATCATGCCTTTGCTAATCCACCTAATCTACGTTGTTGCCCCCCCACACACACACACACACACAAAACACAGAACATGTTTATAGATACTAGCAACCTCACCCCCAGTACCATATCGTTTTTACAAACAGACAGACACATACATACACACATAAAAGAGTCAGCATTGATCAAGTTTGTTGAGCCTACCAAAGCATTATAACGGTGCTGTAATGCATGTATGTGTGTTATTTAATGCTTCCTGATGTGACAAAACACTGTATCACAGACATAGGCGGAGGAAGGGGGCTGAGGGCTTTAGCCTCCAGTCAAAAATGTGGGGTGGAACTATGCTTCCGCGCCCATTTCCAAGGACGAAAACCCCTTATTTGTCTCTTCTGAAAGAAATATAAAAAATTGCAGTAATTTACCTTAAAATTTGTCCAAAACGCTGCACAATTTGCATCTAAGGACCCTCAAATACCCAACAATTTTCTCCCCTTAGACCCCCCTCCATGACGGCGATCTGAAAAAAGGTTCATCCCCCAGTCTCGAAAAGCTTCGTACGCCGATGACAGGCCAAATTAATTGGTTGTGAAGATGCTGTAAGGAACTGATATCTAAGATCTTTTCATGGTGCACTAGTATCAGGCTCTTTTAGACTCATACCTACAGTACAGTAGGCCTACTGTAATAATTACAGTAGGACCTACTGTAGACTACATCAAAGAAAACTATAGGCATGTGGAATGCCATTGCCATTGCTTTTGGGAAAATTATGAAAAAAAAATAATGTGATGACGAAAAAGGATGGACTTGATGGACTCGACATCAAGTCCAAGCCAAAGTCCGAGTCCAAGTCGGAGTCCAAATCCAGAGAGCCCGAGTCCAAGTCAAAGTCCGAGTCCAAGAAAAGCGGACTAAAGTCCGGACTCGAGTCCTCCAGTCCTGTGAGTTTGACACTTTTCGGCAAATCTGCACAGTGACGTCGCGCAGAGGTTGGTGATTGGTGGGCACTCTAGTAGAAGATGATGCTGTAAGCCCGCCCCAGATACACCTAGAAAACCGGCGTGAAATGTAAGGAAGGGCTATAGCGATATTCGCATCGGAAGTAGCCCTAGTTCGAGCTAGCCGGGAGCGAATCCTTGCTTAGTCTCCTTGTGCAGGTGATGTCCAGGGGGAGGGGTCTAAGGGGTGTTCCCCTCCCCTTTGGAAATTTTTTGTTCATTTTATGTGGCTTAGAATCAAAATGGTTCTATATTTAAAAATATACCAACTGATCATATATTGAAAAACTTTTGCAATTAAGTGAATTTTTTTCTTTTGATAGACTGTAAAGTAAAGGTGTGTTGTCTAAGTGGAGGGGTAACTCCTCCCCCTGCAAAATTTTAAGGTAAAGTAGCTTACATGCAAAATGTCAAATGCTTCAATTAATTGGCTCATTTTAGAAATTATCATTATTTTGTGATATTTTGGCTGTGACATGGTACTAGTAAAAAATGTGCAACGAAAAATAGTACATGCTACGAATGTTATCGTGTAAGCTACTTGTACTACTATATTGCTCTAACTTGATTCTGTTCTGATGCTAGGTCCCTGCAGAGGTCGAAGATATACTTTTGCGGTATAAGGACTTTGGTCACAATTAATGTATTAGTGCCCCAATAATGGTTACGGTTCACCGTGTGTACGGTGACAAATGCGCGCGAAGCTTGCCGAAATTTTTCTTTGAAAATCAGTCGGGTTCTGTTTTCTTTCCGAAAATATGAGATGGATTAGGTCGAATTAGCTGCACCAAGAATAATAATTTGATTGAGGCAAAAAGTGAAAAAAGTATAGCCGATTTTTTCAAGAGCCTGAATTCGAGTGGTGGCGACTGGGGGAGGGGCGAAGCTTTCATGGGGGTACACGCCCAAGCCCCCCGTAGCTACGCCACTGGCCACAGCATTCCTTCCATCCCAAAATTGTCTTATAATTGGATTAATATCGTGTTGAGTTAGTTGCGCAAAACCAATTCGTTATTCCGTTAACTATAGTCTAACTCTAAACCTCTAATTCACGAAACAAATAAATTTTCTTTCCAAATTTATACCACAAACTGACAAAGCTACACTCAAACCTTTCCAAATCGTTCATATGCCTACTTCCACATTTAAATATCAAAATATCAAATAGTCAAAATGCATTTTTTTGCTACTAGGGATCACACCCCTTCCTTCCCCTTCACAAACAGTTCGAGGGGTCGGCACCCTGCAACGCTTCTGTTGTACTGACATTTGGCTGTAAGCTTCATAAGAACATGAGTGTTCCACGAAATGTACACGTTTTTAGTACATTTTTAACGAAAGCCTGGCTAGTGGAAAAGTTAAAAAAATTATACCTCAAATTTCTTGAAATCATGAGGTTTACCATCTGCAAACAATGTCAAATATTAATATTTCTGTAAGTGTAACATCGTAACATATGTTCAACGATGGCGCTGCCACTCTAGGTTGAAGTACTATTAGAAAATTACAAGCAACTAACCAGGGAGTTGCTGTTGTCAGCAAAAACTGAGAAGTCTTCCCCTACATAACATTTGATAACAAATATTACTAATATTTAAGCAATAGGCCCAGTGTTTGTTACAAAAAAATAAGTAGGGGACGAAGATTTTTCATAGGGACACTGTCCCTTTCCCCCACCCCCCCCCCTCTTGACTACTGTCCTGGGAGAAACAAGGGAGTTGTTATTTGGAACAAATCCCTGGAGAAACCAAGCGAATGAATGAATAAGTGAATGAGTTAAAGCCGGTTCATAATTCAGTATAGCGCTATAAAGCTATGAAATTAAAACACTGTTCAACTCGGAGCTATATCTGTGATTGACAGCTCTGAGGAGAAAGGGATGACCATATGGTTTTTGTCGCTTTACAGCCCGTGAAAATTTGAAAGTATGAACCCGGTATAATAATATTTAAATTTGAAAATGAAAAATCTTGGGTTCTTTAGATAGGTTTAGAACGACGAATTTGATCATGACTTTTATCTCAGATTTTTAGTTAAATGGAGTATTACACCCTGCTGACAGGCTGATGTCATTGACAAGCCATTAGTATCCCCTTGCTGCTAGAACTATGAGAGCCTTGTAGTATGGTACTCCTCCAATTACACCATACAGGGTGGTTCGTGCCGTAAGTGTATGGGAGCATAATTCCCCAGGGGGCAGGTGTTTGCCCTAAAATCACCTCCTAATTGGCAAACATTTATGTTGTGAATTTTGCCCAGATTGAAACATTTTATGGCGCTGAAGTACGTCGATAAACTTCTTGCTAATGGGGTTTGCCTCCCACAGCCCTCATATACTTATGATTATAAAATTATCCCCTGGCCCCAATGGAGTGCGATTTAGCCGTTCCCTCCCCAATGATCTTAGGCGTATGGGAAGCGGCCAAGGGGACTGTGCCCCACCGTTATTTTGGATAACTTTAAAATTCTGGCTTCAGTAGAATTTTTGGAAAAATTTGGCTTAAAAGGCGCACAGATTCGGGGCTAAAAAACAACTTGTGCCCCAAATTTAAATGGTCCCATACGCTAATGCTGATGAGGTGTTGTATTCGACTATCTAGAACGATTTCATTTAACCGTCCCAATTTTGTCAGTTAAAGCCATCATTCTGGTTTCGATCTACACCATAGTACGGCACATGTTTCAGCTGTTTTAATATTTCCAATTAATTCGGAATTTTAACAGAGATCGCAAAACTATTTTTTTCTTCTTTTTTTTATTTAGAAGTCTCACTCAAGTTCCTTATTCATAATCTCAAAATTCGTTTGCATGCTATTCCTCACATGGTACTAGTGTTTAGAACAGCACCAGAGAAATTATTTCAAGTAAACGCTTGAATGTAATTTGAAAAAAGCAGTCGTCCATGTAATTTTAGTGCAAAAAATATCGATTACATGACTGAGAAGTGTTGTCATCATTTCGTCAGTTCGTAGGCTTTCAAAAAAAGAAGTATAAACTATAGAATAATTACGTCTTCTCTCAGGAGTAGCAGTAAAATTAAAAGTTTGTTTGGGGTATACCTTGAGGTCATGCCACCTTGTTGTACAGTACTTATTTTTACACTAACTGTGATATATATAAAAGTGGCGGATCCAAAAAGGATCTCAACATCTTTTCAAAAGTTTGGGGTGGGGGCGTGGTCTTCACCAGAACTACTTCGAGTGCAAACAGTGAAGCCCTAAAAAGGACCCGGGGTTCTGAACTTAAAAGCCTTTGAAATATTGAAGGCCAGATGATCTGTGGAGTAATCTAAGGCATTTTCCTAAGATTTTAATGGCTATATCCACCATGCACTTTTGAGTTTGATTTCATTGAATCGACTTGGCCTATATTGCAAGCTATGAAACATTGTAACAACCATGGCCCTACAATCTACGTTAGGGTTCTGGAGAAGAACTCTAGAGGAAATCCCGCACTTTCAAAAGTTGGGGAACATGTTCTTAGCCCCCTACCTGTTGATTAATACCTATCTCATCTTAAGTAGTGTTTTTTGCACTTTTCGTTTTCGAGCTGTGCTTGGTACTGTTTTCGTATCTCTGTTTAATATGAAGTATATAATCGCGAATATATTGTTTTGGTTTGGTTTGGTTTGGTTTATTCGGTACTAAAAACAAAACAACGAATTAACAGGAAAAGTAAAAGAACCAAAAAACCATAAAAGGAGACAAAAGACAAAACAGGAGTACAAAACAGAGTACCAGGGATAGCCCAAAAACCCTTGAAAAAGCTTAATTCCATTGGGGTCCCGACGGAACAACCGAGCAACCGAGCTAAAGAGACAACTGCACGAAATAAAAACTAAGTAAAAAAAACTAAGTAATGCACAAATATAGATAGGAGAGACAAGGGCTAGCAAGGGCTAATTTTGTTTTCCTATGCGTGATTTGTTGGCAAGGTGGGTTTTAACCTGCATTTTAAAATTACGAGTGCTCTTAATCTGTTTAATGGAGTTAGGAAGAGCATTCCAGTGATTGATGGCTGTAAAGAAGAAAGTACGATCAGTTTAATATAAGAAACAAAGTATGGCTAAATCGACACACTTTTTAACATCGAAGGACGTATGTAATCTATGACAAAACCTTTTTTTTAATCAAATGTTTCGCTGTTTTCCAGTCATCATTGCAATAATGCCTTGTCCGATACCTAGTAACCATACTTCCCCGCTATAGACATGTACGATCCTGTAATTCTATTAATGCCAGTCAGTTATCTTTTTTTGTAAAATTTTTGTGAGAAGAAAATAGATATAGTTGAAGAGGATTTCATTGGAATAGGAAATAAGCCGAGCTGAAGTTATTATTTTCAACAAGGCTAAACGTAAAATGTCATCTGATTCTACCGAGTAAACACAACACGCACTCTTCCATAGACCACGTAGAAGGAATACAGCGTCTTCCAGCTCCCTTCTTGGACTGTTACCTTGGCTCCTGATGGTATTTACGTTCTCTTCTCGCTCGACTGTAACCATCAATAAACCAAGAGTGTCGGATAAACAGACTAAAGAATGAAAAACTAAAATTGTAACTCTCTTGTAAATGCAATGGCCTGGAACGCTTCACCTTTTAAAGTTCCCCTGGGATGAGTTGAACAGCAAAGTCACCCTGTCAATTAAATGGACTCGAGTTGTTCGGGTTATCGAGTGACTGTGAACAGTCTCCTGTCATAAAATGGTGTAAAAGTTGTCATAAAACGCAACTTGGGGAATAAAACCCTAGGTAGATGAATGTTCACAAACTCACGGACACAAAACGATTGATGTTATAGAGACTCGTGACTTTGCTAGAAACTTTTCTGCGTCACGATGCACGAGGCCAAAGCGGTTGTCCATACTCCGTAATTGCAGGTACCGTGTACCCTCGTGGAAAGAGGATTTGTTACTTTTAAAAAAGTAAATATGTTTATGTATATATTTCATTAATAATTGGATATTGCAAACAATCTTCGGTGTGATATTCATATGTTTAAAATTGTGTTCAAACTTTTAGAGGTTGGAAAATCAAGCCAGTGATCAGACCGACGTGTTGAAAGGGAAGGGGTTGAGACATTTCAGAGGTCGGGATATATTAAGGCGATAGAAAGTGTTCTTACCAAATCTTTTTAGGGACTAGAGCCGAGACTTTTCCTAGGGAGGAGTCTTCTCCATTGGCTACTGGGCTTGGGAGATCATTTCTCAATTAATATTCAAATACTTGTTCCACAGTTGTGGTAAAATTGGCGTAAAAGTTCTCTAAGTATGCTCACAAGAAGTTGCTTGTGCAGTTCTAGGCTTAAAGATATATCCACACATTGATGACAAGGATAATACACAATTTTAAAAATGTTGTTTTGTATAGATGTGTATTGCTGTCAGTTGTCAAATAATATTTTTGTCAACTTGTAGAACTTAAAAAATGTTTTCGTATGAACGAATTCTTCAGGAGAATTCTAAATTGTTTGAACCGTGTACCAAAATAACATGTTGAATGTTCGAAACAATAAATGTTCTCGTACGAACAAAAAAAAGTTCCAACTCTCCAAAAGATTTTCCAAAATTTCAAAAGTGGATTTTTCATACGTGACATCAAATCGCTTCCATAGTTTTAAATTTTAATTGTGCAGAAATGTTCAGTTGATCATGAGACATGAAATAAGACTAGGCTAGGATTTATTCTTCGTGACGTAGTAATTTCATCTTACTCTTTGAAAGGATGTTTAAATGCTATTATTAACGATTTCTGAAATTTCTCATGATTTCATGGTGCGACATGGAGATCAAGAGCGGCTGAAGCTTATTTGGGTCACTAGCAAAACTGTTGTTCTAAGGTCATATAGACAAAATGAGCATCAAACAAACGAAGTACCTCTCGTTCACTCTTCCCCAAACCATGAGGTAGACCACAATAATCTAACAGGCCTGCGTGACCTCTCAATTTTACTTTTTCAGTATAATCTTTGGCTCCTTCCCACCCAGGTCCCATATGTAAGCTTAGAGTCAATTTGATAAGGTAGGATATACGATAATGCAAGCTATACGTGTTTGATTTCGCAATTGTATTTCTATGTAGATGAAAGTATCCTAATCACAAAAGAGACATGCCAGACGGTACGAAATCTAGCAATTTACTGATGAATATGTAGGCTCCAATCTTTTGGAAGGGGGGAGGTCAACTTAAAAAATAAAGGGTGTGATCCAACCTCCCCCCCCCCCCGCTCAGGTGGCGGGACGGAAAATTGAATTGTTTTTAGACTATTTCTCTGTTGTGCAACAATATGGGTACATGCTTTCTAGTTTATAAACTTGCTAATGACATAAGTTATAAGTTGGAATAAATGTTGAAAAGTTTCCCTGAAACGTGTTGCTATGGGAACGCATTACAGTTTCGTGGCGGGACGGAGTGAATTGAGGATCAAAAATTACCACAAAACTTGCATTGCTTCTAAAATTCAGTTTAAATCTACAACAACAAATCTGCCCATTGCAACAACAAACCCAACTATTGCTCTCTCAAACACAGTAATATTGTTACTAATTTGGTCATTTCTTTTACGAAACTGAAACACTGCAAAAAAAAAAAAAAAAGAACTTGAATGGCGGGACGAAAAGTGGTGGGACGGAATGCTTGTGCTTATATATTAAATTAATGTCAACAGTATAGAAAGTTTACATTTAATCTTTGCCACCTATTTTTTTTAATGTAAAACATTACAGTTATGTGTCAAGGCTATGAGCAAACAGCTTTCTCAGGTTTGTAAAGGAGTGAGTGGAAAGAAATGTGTATTAGGGGATTTGATGGTTTTCTTTTCACAATAATACAACTACATACGGAATTATAGGTAATTGAGAAACAGGATTTTGTTACGAAATTCCAATCTGATCACCCTCAAATGTTTGTTTCCATCTTTTCATGAAAAGGCACAGCGGATTGCCTTTAACATTCATGACTTATCTTAAACACAGTAGTTAAGGTTTTTTAAGTAACAGTAGTAATGCAATTTGCATGCTTCAGTACTGCTTTTGAGCTTGCATTTCAAATTGTAGCAAACCCTTACTGTACCTGTAGCTACAGTATTTTGGGGGATATAAACTATGTTAATTACCATTGTTCAAAGTATAAGCAATCAATATCATCCCTTTTCTGGCCACCAGAATTGGCTCCAAGTTTCAAGTATGAAGCTTGTGATGTGCAATTATAGCCACTTAAATATAACATCCTACATACCACTGGTAGAGCCAACTCTCAAACTAAACAGAAATCCAAGAGTTAAATTTAATGTTACATCTTTGCAGCTTTATTCAATTGGTTGCGATTTTGTTTTTAATGGCTTGCAACACTGGTTGCCTATCATGCTTTGACACTTCTTGCTGTAATGATCCCCTATTCAACTTCCTACTGTGAGATTGTTTTTGCCTTTCCTGGTTGTATAAACCTCCCTGCACTTAATTCTCTCATATACTTGATAAAGGTTTTTGCGGCCTAATTTTCCTTCCTCTCTAATCAGTACTTTCGATATTTACACAGGGATTCAGTATTGACAAATATTTCTTAAACTGCTGTACCTTATCAGAAAGCTACTTTATCTTTATGGTACAGAAGAAATGAGCAAGGTCTCAGTAGTTTACTTGAGGTGAAAATACAACATTTCAAACTGCAATACACATAAACAGCAATTAGACAATTTTGCAAAAAAAAGAAAAAAAAAAAAGGTAAAATGAACTTTGGTGGGTGAGTAGTATCTGAACTCAATGATTGGCTGGTTTCCATAAAGGACATACTGGCACAACTTTGGCACTTAATTGAAGCTGTGTTCCTTTGCCATGCTTTGGACCATTATTTAAATCCTTTTTGGTTTGAATGCTATATCATAGAACTACTAACAAAAAAAGTTGCAAAATGGAAGATATAAAGTAAAATGATTTAAAAAAGTCCTTCTTTGCCAATAATAGCTTCAAAATAGCACTAAGATCTGTGTGATAATTGGTACTTCCTGCTGAAAAGTACGAAACTATTTTCCTAACACTGGCTTGAAAGGAAACACTTTAGTAGAATACAAATAAAGTTAGAGAATCTGTAAAGAACACTAACGAGCAATTAAATGTGTGCATATTGTGTGGATGCACACTGGGTGACCACACATTTGCAGAGGTGGCGGGACGGAATTATGAAATAGGGGCTGGACGGAAGAACACAAACAAAGGCATTTGCAGGGTCTTTGCAGTCTTTCCTTTAATCTGATATATGTGATTGCAACGTATGCAATTTTTAAAAACATTTATGGGATCAAATCACATAGCAACAGTAGATAAATAAAAAGCAAGGGGTTTGAGAGGTGGAGGGACGGGAAATTCCAACTTGAAAATTTGACCAAAATTCCCCAAAAAGTGACAAAAGCACAATTTTAGAGTTTAATTAACTTTTTCCAAATGTTGAAGCTAGATGGGCTTGAAATAAAAGGTAAATATTATTCAATTGGTTATCATTATGATATCCAAAAACCATGATTTTTCTGTGTTTCCATCCCACCACTTTCAGAATCTAATGCAGTGATGTTTGGTCACATGACGCTCAAACACGAGAGGCGTTTACATAAAATGTGTGGTTTTAGAAACTTGACCAAGTGTACTAAAATGTCAACAGAGCAACTTGACCTACTTTGAAGTTCAAATTTTGAGTGAAAGTGTGACAGGTTTTTGGATCATGCCCTTAATCTTTCAATTGGAAAAGAAAGACCAAAGGTTTATATTAAAGGGGAAATACCGCGTTTACAACTTTACATTGCACCTACATGGCATACAACGAAACAAGCTGTAACCATCAATTAACCATTTCCATTGTGTCTCACCAATAAACTCAACCGATAGCTTTATCCTCACTCAAAAATATTATGCATCACAAGAGTTAAGGATGTTGCATCGTTTGATTTTTTTTAAGTTTGGGCCAGCAAAGTATCCTTGAGCTACAAAGAACTAACTTTCTTTCTGTGAGAACCTTGAATTGTATAAATTATCTATAATTCCGTATCTATAAAAGAAGGTTTAAAAGAGTTTAAAAATTTTCAGTACCTCAAATACAATATTTTCCTTTAATAACGCTCCCTCAAAAGAAACAGGGTGGCGTGATTGTGCTCACGCGAAATAAACGAATCAAAGTAATCGTACCATAGGCCACGTGAAATAATGCTGTTTAATTGATGAGAATAATTGGAAATAATTAAATGCACATATACTTCATTTCCATCTGCTTTTATAGTTTCTCTTCTTCTCACTATTGCAAACTTTTCGTTTGCAGCTACAATATGCTAGTTCTTTTTAAGTGTTCCATAGTCTTATATCTTTCAGGTATGAAATTCTCTCTGCAAAAGCGAGAGAAGCATTAAGTGGAAACACGTTATATGTCTTTTTATGGACTCTAAAAAATCCGCCCTATGAACCGTAAATTCAAATAGGCCTACTAAATCCAATTATTTAAGCCGCTTCCTGCATGTACTGTCTGAAGTTGTCAACAGAATGATTGAAACATTTCCAGAACGAACACATTACATTATTTTCTATCTTGGATGTACACGATAACTCAAAATCGTTGATTCCTGCAAGGTTTACGCGCTTACCTATTTTCGACTTTTGTTTGAAGAACTTTTTTCTTTTATGAGTGTAATGGAAGCCTTCTATACGTTTGACACAATTGATATTGAGTTGTTTTTGAAGTAAAGTGGGTGTTCAATTGATGAAAATTTTCTTACATAAACATGACATTGAAAAGAGTGGCGTAGCCAGGATTTCTCTCATGATGGGGGGGGGGATGCAGTATGTTCTGTGATCGCCGGCCTGGGGAGGGATGTAAGGGTAGGGGGTGTCCCTTTGAAATTTTTGAAAACTTGAAATTTGGTCTCCTTACATGCGAACTGGTGCTACACATGCTACCTTTGAAGTAAAATTTGCCTTCAAAAATTTACATATTTTAGGTACTAAAAAACGGCATCAGTGAGAGGTTGGGCCGGCCCAAATGGCCCCACTCAATACGCCAAGCTTGCATGCAGGGAGAGCTTTCTCATTAAGTTCTCAAACAGCCGTGGTACTCTAAATTGTCACCTAGAACCTCTTTTCGAAGGAAAATTCCGGGCCGAACACATACCACAAAGGAATGAAATTGATGTTAAATTAGAAATTTGAGAAGGAAAAAATTAAAAGAGTTCAATTTTTCTTGCAAAATTTGGTTACCTTAGCCTACAAGGTTTTGAGGCAACCAAAATTTTGGTTGCATGAATTTTTGGTTTTTACGGTTTTATTGTGTTACTCTCTTCAACATAGTATATACAGGGAGATGGGTATTACAGCTCCGTGGTACACCAAAGCAATACAATATATAAATAAAAAGATGTGTGGTGAGCGTGAATTTCATATGAGTGAAGTGTGGGCACCACTACCTAAATGTTTTTAAGATCGTTCTGACAAGTTTTCCTTTTTAACATTTCTAGGAAGTCACAACTCGGCCCTTGGTCAAGACTTCCACAATAACACTTCCGTTCTGCTCTCAACGGCTGCGGCAAACAAAAGGCCAAGAAGAAACAGAACAAATTTTACAAACGCTCAACTCAAAGCATTGGAAAAAGTATTCGAGAAGACACACTACCCAGACGCTTTCTTACGAGAAGACATCGCGAAAAAGGTTGACCTAACAGAAGCAAGGGTGCAAGTAAGTATTACAGCACTCTTATCTATTCGTTTGTGGAAAAATGGAGAAATTTGTTCAAACGCAACATTTGAATTGTAAATACAATTATGTGAAATACTGTAGGCGTTCTAGTCTGTGTACCTAGGGTGGGTATGGTAAACGCAATTGTCTTGGGAAAATTTGGAATGGAAATTTGTAGGCACACTGTATACTGTTTTTCACCACACTGTTTTCAAATTTTTGTCATGGGGAAAATTTTCAAATTAGGGGAGGGGAAACTTTCCGACTTTGGCCTCTGTAGACCACGACTAAGAGAGCTTGAATACACCTCTGCAGGTACATATAGCTCAGTCATTTGTCTGATATATTTGTCACGACCTTTAGAAAGCATATGTTCCGGCCTAGAAAGGGAGGGGGATGGGGCCACATTTCAAACAATTACCAAGTGGAATAAGTTCATAGGAGTATTTCGAAAAACGAAAAAAAAAAAGATAAGATGAAACTACCAAAATATGTTACATTTTTGGACATCTAGAGGCAGATTTTTGTTTATCAGTTTGAAGGATGATTGAGAATCCCGCAACATAAGAACAAGGAGAGTACATCTAAATAATACGACGACTTATTAGGTCAGCTGCCAGCATGAATGATATTATGTGACATAGTGAATTTACTCCTCTGAACTTTCTCTAAAAGTAGTACTTATCGGCTCTAATCCTCCAGTTTAAATTAGAGCTGTACCTATAGAAAGAGAAAGGTTATTAAAATTACGTTTAGCTCTCTAAGCTTTGACGATCAAGTAATTAGAAATACATGAAAATATTTTTCGGAGACAAAATTCGTGGTGCAAGTCAGTCGTTTAATCTGATTTAACACCCCAAACACCTAACAATTCATACAACTTACAATTTTAAACCGGCTTTTCTAGTCATGTACCGAAAGGGCCGTATCCAGACAATGTACCAGAGATGTAGTCAAGTCGCTCTTTTCTCGGCAAGTCAAGTCAAAAGTTATTTTAGCGAGTCGAGTCAAGTCATCGACTCGAATCTCTGTGTTATTTCAATAGGGGAATATTCCCCCAGAAATTTTCAAGTCACCTAGAGTCAGAAGGTTGTGACTCGAGTCGCGAATTGATGTGATGAAATATTTTTCAGGGGCGAGATGTGTTAACTTAAAGTGTGTTAAACAATTGAATTAAATATTTACTAGAGGGAGAATTTTTCTAGCAGGGGCGGCGCCCCTTGCCTCCTGGCTACGGGATGGCGTACCGATGTTCTAAATAACGAATATTACCGGCATCCTACATTGTCATTCTCAACTGTCTAAGACAGAGGATATATTGTGCAGTACAGTTGAGTGTTGTACAGTGAGGTAAAATATTGAGGCTTTTGTTAACAAAAAAGGAAATTTGTGTAAGTTTTGTGAAGTGCGAACTACGGGCTGAGAAAATATAGGTTGATATGCATCTGCATTTTAGGAAAAGTTTACGAATAATGATACAGACCGGAAATGAGGAATATTGGCCGATACCGACATTGAAACCGATAACACACCCACCTCTAGTCTTTACCTCATCATGGAACACTCTATGAGTCAGTATTTTACAAGTAAGTGATACTCGCTGACCATCTCTGAGTGCTACGTTTCTCAAAGTTGGCACTTTTATGCAGCCTCTCTACCTCTAATTTGGTGGCAAAATGGAATGGAGAAAAAACGAGTACAGTTCAAAAGGTAACTGACCAGAGTTTGAAAAATTACGAATTTATACTTTCAGAAAGGTCAAATGAGGTGTGCGTGTTTATAATTTGTCGGATAAAAGTGACCGCAGTGGTCAGCGGTTAGATTGGTACCCGGATACCGTCTATTTATTCTTGTAAGGGTCCACAGAGTGTTAAATTTGATATTACTGGAAAATAAGTGTTCGCTACTTCGCTCCTGAACAAAAAAAGTGCGCCATCAATTGCTTGACGTCATTTACCAATGCGTCAGACTACGTAGTAAGTTTTACAATGGAGGTAGGCTCCATGGTGATACTGTAGCCCAAAGCAGGGACCCTTTCCCCTGACTTAAAGTGTTGTAAATGTATTTCTCATACTAGGGTATAATCAGTATAAGCGGCAATGATTTGTGTTGGAAGGGGGAAGGTATGGGGTGATTTGAGCATGGTAACATGTTACATCCAAACTGTGCGTGCAACTGGATCTGTGTGCTTCAATTGATGATTATTTTATGAGCTGAGTATAGTAGAGGCTATACATACATTAACAAAACCCCAAAATGTGTAAAACTTCGAAATGTTTAAAGTATAGTAGTTTGCTTGTTATGGCGACTCATGTATAGTGCTGAAGGCTTGCGAAATTAATTCTTCTTTTAAGCTTTTTATAGCTATACCAAGTTCACAAAGTCACACCTGAAGCAGGAAGTTGCCAACCGGGCCACCCCCTACCTAAAGTTTATTTATCGTGAGCCCTTCCCTTAGCTGATGATTTGAAAACTGTTATTTTGACATCTGTCGACTTCCGCAGTATTCCATTTGTCATAAACTCAAGGCTCTGACACCTACTTTATTTCAATTTTTCTTTTTCTTTTACTTTTCTTTAGGTCTGGTTTCAGAACCGCCGAGCCAAATTCAGACGTAATGAGAGGAGTGCTAGTGCCGCAAAGGCCGCGAAGGCCGCCGCTGCGGCTACCTTACACATATCAGCAGACAATAAAAAAGAAGCAAAAAGTAAATCAGCCCCACTAAATGGAATCAGCGTAGAACAACCGGTGGCGGCCCGTCCTTGTTCGGCTATGAACCAATATTCTCTGTCCACCACTTGGAATTCTGCCGCAGCAGCTGTTTCATACGGGCGGCTGGCCGCTGGTATGGTGGCGCAAAATGGCGCCATGAGATGGTAGGGAGAACTTCCCTACAGGATCAATATGTGATGGCACACCACAGTCAAATCATTGTGTCTTCAGAAACATCCTGAGTGTGAGGAACACTAATGTATTATCGCAACCACTTTTTTACACGGAAACGGCATGCTTTAATTTTGTTTCCTTTAGCCCTTGCCTGTTAAGTGGAAGCAATGATAGAGGACGTGCTTTTAAGTAACTTGCTATCCGCATTACGGAGCCTGATGTTGGCAACAATAAATTCGAACACTGATTGGACACAAGTTCCAAGTGAATCGCGTTACGATTCCACGAATATTTGTAACCATGCGATTTTTAACTCGAATATCTACGACAACATTATCATGAAGTCAATAATGAAGATTGAAGTCACGTGGCGAAAGAACATGGAAAAGAACTGAGAAATATTGCGACACAATAACTCACAATTTATAAAGCCAGCTTATATTAGATATATGATTCAATTCATAACAAATTGAGTACATTGGCTAGGACTCCACGAGCATTATTATGAGGGAGCCCTCTATAGTCCTTCAGCAGTGAAGATCATAAGGCGATTTTCTTCTTCTAGAAAATAACCTCCAGACTCTTTTGATTCATGAACAAGTATAATAACATTTGAAATAACAAGTTCTTCTGGACAAAATGTCCGTACACGACAGGTAACGTTCAGGATGTATACAACTGGACGATGTTATTTGAGCAAAAAAAAAGAAAAAAGAAAAAAAAGGAACCTCCTCAGGAGATTTAATTAATGCAATAAATTACAAACGAACTCTTTGGTGTAATGTAAACCTTGCCATGGAACATATCCAGGATATTTTAGGTTCTTTCAGTACAGTAAATGTTCGTTAGTTATAGGAATGTTTGCATGCAGCTATTCATACAATTTTTAAAGGAGCGCATCCAAGGGGGGGGGGGAGCTTTCATGTTCTCAGCCTTCAGGTTGTCGTCAAAAAATTTGGATTGATGAAGAAGGGGAGCAGATGGCGGTAGATAATTCACTAACTTCACTACGTATATTACTTCATAGTACTTCATAAGCATATTGTGGCAGACATTTTCCAAAGATTCGCCACATTCATTTCTCATGGGACGGCCCTGAAGATGATTATCCAAATGCTCCCGCCCTGCTTCGTCTAGGGCGTAACGGATGTAAGCCAGCCACGGGACAAATTGAATTAATGCAGACACCCTTACAAAAATTTCCATTGAACAATCCTTCCAAATGCCACAAGTTTCTTTATAGTTTTCAAACGTTTTACTTCGAATGGTAGCATATGTGGCACCAAATTGCATGTGAGGACACTTCATCTTTCAAAATTTTCTCCCCAGGCCGGCGACCACACAACATACTGCATCCCCTGTGAGAGAAATCTGGCTACGCCACTGATACTGACAAGGCGCCCTCCCATAAAATGGTCAACCCCCAGCGTTCCCCCCCCCCACTAAAAACATCTGAGCTAAGCCACTGCTCGTGGGATGGTCCTAAAGGTGTTTATCCCAATCCTCATACCCTACTTCGTCTAGGGCACACTACAACGGATGTAAGCCAGCCACGGGGCAAAATTAAATTAATGCAGAAACCCTTACAAAAAATCTATGAAATTTCATTAAATAATTCTTTGAAATTCTACAAGTTTCTCTATAGTTTTAAAACGTTTTAAAAGTTTTTAACTTTTTTTTTTATAGAAGCTCCAAAGAATCTGTTAAGAGACTCTATAGAATCTTAACAACTTCTATATAATTTCGATTTTTCTTTAAAACAGACGTTATGTAGAACACATTTGTGAAATTCTAGAATGCTACGTTACTTTTACCGAAGCAGTGAAATTCTACTAGACATTACAGAGATTTTTGACTGATTTCAAAGAGATTGTGAAGGGATGCTACGTAAAAGTTTATAAAAAAGTTCTCTTCAGAATATCTATACATTTCTACAGTAAATGTATATATATATATATATATATACTATATATACTATAGAAAAAACTACAGAACTTTTAGAAATTCTAAGAATTTCTCATAGGAATTTTCAGGATTTTTTGTGCTAAGGGATTGTTCTTATGAAAACGTGATCCGAATTACCTTTAATCCTTAAGCTACACTTGCTTTTGTTACCTATTTTAACTCCTTCACATTCACTTTTAATATAATCTTGTCTTTCTTTACATTTGACCACAGAATCAAGTTACATATGGTTTACCCCCTGTTTGATGTATCGCTCAGTGGTTTTTCTGGTTTGTTCACCACAAAGTGCCGACTGCCGTAATGTTACTTGTGACAAATAAATTATTAAACCGTAACTTTGCATTTTCGGATCTTAAAAATATCTTAAGACATGCAAGTATACCTGTGTCATCCATGTTACTCCCAAGGGCAGCCCGCACGGCAGACGGTTTTTTAAAAGGCAAAGGAAGTCAAAAGTAGCTGTGCAGGCAAACCGACTGTTTTAGTCATAGGTGTAGGGGGCTGGTTTTCTTAGCTGTGGAGGAGGGGAAGCTGTCTGAATGTGGTTATGGACAGCTGAAGGGTCTATGAGGAGGGATGTCTCCTTCCCCTGTGGAAAATTTTCAGTATTTGAGGGTCGTTAGATGAAATTAGGTGCAACTCATTGTGCAAATATTAAGGAGAATTACTGCAAATTCTTGACATTTTTTTACAAAGAGAAGATATAAGGGTTTTTGGCTTCGAATTGTGAGGGTTCAAATGAGCGGTTCGTCCCCATGTTTTTAACTGGGGGCTCCCCGTCCCGCCTCCCACACCTGTGATTTAAATGGTTTACGTGGTAATTTAATGAAATAAAAATTTCTTTCCATTACACGTTGGAACTATAATGACGCCAGACCTCGGCACAACCTACTAGGAGATTTGTTTTATCACTAGATTTTGTTGAACTTCGGTCGTAAACTTACAACTTCGTCTGTCTCCGAACTTAAAGTTATGATTTTACAGGGCTTCAATGCACTGTGGCATAAAGTCGTAAAAACAGTTAAGTTTCAAATTTTCGATCAAACTTATCAAAAATCAAACAAGGGCACTAAAATATAACGAAATGATAAGAAAGTCATTAAATTTTATTTTGATATTTATACCACGGACAGAAATAGGTAAATTCGTTTCAAAAAAATTGTAACAGGTCATGAAATACCATATCATTGCCGACTTCGATAAGGTGAAGGCTATACGGTACGCAATACACAAATATTTCTTGAATTTACCGAAAGTGCTACAGGTACTTTTCTGCAAGGCTAGAAGTATGGTCTGTACCTAAACAAAGGGCAACTTAAAGATCTGCTTGTTTGTCAAATAACTGCTAGTCCACCATGTAGGTAGCCTGCTTAGCGGTTCTCTTTGTCCCCTTCCACGGGACTACGGTCCTTACGTGCCCACCTGCGATAGTCAAGACTTCTTTCACGGATAACTTGAATAATAATGACATTTTTTCAGCTGTCGTCCATTACTCTGGCCATGATTTGTACTGATGTTTTATTCGTAGCAATGGGCTAAACGAAAAACTTCGATTGTCCAGCGGGTAACCATATAGTAATTTTTTTGTATGGTATATGCAAGTCTACTGTTTCCACGTTGACAGCTGATTTAATGTCAGGCTACGGTTGTATTTCAGGAGTCATCCAAGTCTGTCTTGCTGGTGACTTAGGCAAATGTAGATGGCGTTGGGCGCAGGAAAGCTTAAGCCCCAGTCAAATATTCTGGGACAAACTATGCTCCGGCCCCGACTTTTCAAAGGTAAATACCCTTTTCTTGTCCCCTTTGTGAAATATATCAAATTTTTCAATAACTGTCCACCAAAACTTCTACAAGAAGTAACCTAACATCCGTCCAATTGCATCTAACTGCCTAAGGACGCCCAAACAATCAATCATTATTTTAAAGGTAACCCCGGGACGGCGGTCTTAAAACTTCAACCCTCCCAGTTAAGAATGGCTTGCTTGTGTAGGTACATTGTCCCCGGCTTATAATATTTCGGTGTGGAAATGTTTACTGCATGATTGAGAATATAGCGACACTAGAAGTGACCATGTTACCATTGTCTTCTTGTAAAGGGCTTAAGGGCATAAGTGATTGACTCAGTAGGTTTCAGGACAGCTTTCAGGATGTTAAAGACCTAATCATTTTTTATTATAGGGCTATAATCATACTTCATTATAGAGCTATAAAGCTATTAAAATTGAACACTGTTCAACTTTGAGCCATGTCTTTGAATGGCCCCAAAGAGCAAGGGATGGCCATGGTTCTTATATAGTGCGTGAAAATTTGGAAGAATGAATCGGTCTTATATAATGAACGTTATGCAGGCCCACATTTACCTGTTTACCTTAGCCGTGAAGCGGCACGACGCGACGAGACGCCATGCGATAAAAGTAGTTGAAATAAAGTTCAACCCTTTCAGACTAGGACCGATGACACGATCCGGTGGCAACGCGGTAAAAGTTGAGTTGAAAACAATTCAACCTTTATCTCATTCTGTTTATCGCTTGTCGCCGCGAGCGATTTTTTAGTGTGACCAATCATGACATAGCATTGCCAATTGTTTAGGTCACATGGCTTAGAATTTTGCTGAGTAATTAAGAAAAACTTGTCTGTAGTGCGAAACGCCGGGAAACATGTACATTGAGTGATATCGCACCTCGCCGTATTGCACCGTGTGCAGTGTGAAACCTGGAAACTGGATTTATCAAAAGCTTTTATGTGAAGAAATTATCCGTTGCAATTTCACTTTAAAATGATTTTGCTTTTGTAGGGGCTTGAACATTATTCTTGCACATTTGGGGAGCATAACTTCTTCGGGGATATAATGGTTTTCGCCCTTCCGCTCTTAGCCAAAGTGTTAACGGGACTTTGGAAAAAAAGTACTTTGACATTATTCTTGTACACATTAAGCTTCTATCAAACAGTCATACATGAATAAAAGTGACTTTTAACAATATCCACCTTGTGTTTAATTGTAATTACTTTTTAGTGGCTGATTTATTATTCAAATTAACAAGAAAACTTGATATATTGAGGCATGTTTGTATAAGGTGACAACCAGGGGAGGGCTGACAATGAACTGGGCCCCGGGCAAAATGGGTATGGGGCCCTCCTCCTTCCCAACCTGAATCAACTTTCCCTCACCGACACTACTTATAATGGCCACAACCTATCCCACATAGGTTACCAACTCAATACCAATCTTCACATTAATTTTCTCCGATTTGGTATTTCAATGGATTTCCGAATTTTCCGATTTTTATTAAAATTTCCGAATGACAGTGTGGGCCATCGGGCAGTGCCCGGTTGCCCGACTGCTCAGTCCGCCTCTGTTGACAACTGAGGTTCATCCCAAAGGGAGTACCGTCCTTGGGTACAACGCTAGTCTCCATCACACCTTTTGGTTTGCGTGCATAGTTGTGTCAAGTAGTTTTAATCAGTGGGCTGGTCTTCCACCTCCCTAGTTCAATTACGTCATCAGTAAGGTGAACTTGAACAACAGTTTCATGTTCCTCTTCAGATGCTTCCTTTGTAGATACCTCTCATGCTATACTTCATAATAATCCACGATATGTGGGACCTGGGCTCAGAGCCCAATTAGGTATTAGGGTTCTTGAACTAGTACTCTGTGCAATTCAAATGCGATATGAATGTATAATGACAAATATCAACAGCGCAGAAGTGATTAAGTGTGACTTCAATGCATTTTGTGGTGTTTAGTGCTCTTTTGCCCAAATTACGGCCCTGGGCCAGGAACCCTTAAACAATTACCAAGCTTCAATGTATTCTGAACCTTTATACCTCACATTTTCATGTCTGGTTAATAGCCACCCGAAATGGACAGACCCAATTATGGAGTATTTTCGGTTCATGCACTAGGTTTCCTTATAGCTAGGGCCCTGTAATTTGCCCATGGGACCCCAGTGCCATCTTATGTAAATCTCTGTTTGAAGTGATATTTGCAACAGTAAGGGTACACCTTACTCTCTTTACACAAAAATTGAATTGAAAAAATTACAACTATCTCTGCACTATTTTTCAGTTTTTGAGACAAAATTATATTACAGAAGTCGTTTGTGTAGTTTTAGACCATAGCCTGCAGACTGACAGAAGTTTAGAACTTCGTGACGGATGACAACGGGGAAAATTATTAGTACTATAGGAAGACGTGTTGATCAGTAGCATAATGGCCAGAAATAAAGGGAAAGCGAGAGGAGCTTAGCTGACTTTTGAATAGATTTTCTTATAAACAAGCAATTAATTGTAATGTCTATTTCTGCATTAACAGGTGATTTGTATGTCAACAAGGGAGAACAATTCGCAGTTGTAATCTGTAAAAATGTTTGCTTCATATTGGAGGCGGACTGGCTCGTAGCGAGAATAACCAATGGGGGTGGGGGGGGGTGGGGGATGCATGGGTGTTGGAGTTTCGGTAGCCTTGGGAGGGGCCTATTTCAAGGACTCTAGATGCAAAATGGTGCAAGATTTTCTATTTTTTCTTCCTATATTTGTATTCCAAAAAGGCTGGTGTCATAATAGTTTTTTCCTCCGTCAGTGCAAGACCTTTCATTGAAAAATTGTGGGGGAGGGGCACATGTCCCCCGTTGCTACGTGCCTGGAGGCGGGAGGGGGAAGAGGAGGGAGGGGGAAAGGTATCGAAGCTATGTTTTGAAATAATGTTAGGGAATGCAGTCCCGACCATTAAGCCAGCACTGCGGTTGGTCTCTAGAAATTAGGATAGCTGGCAAGTAAAATCGATCTTTCTACATTCCACATACATGCACCTAACACCTTCTAACAAAGCAGGAAGTGTATTTGATCGATACGGGATAATCTCAATCTAGTAAAGCCTACCTCTCCTGGGCAAAAATGTGGTGGGGGCAAGAGTAGGCTTCCACCCCACAATTCAAGGACGAAAACCCCTCATTTGTTCCCTCTGTAAAAAGTGTCAATAATTGCAGTAATTTTTTTTTAAATTTGCTCAATATGTTGTACCAAATGGCACTAAGGACCCTAAAATATTCATGTTTCGAAAGGGCAGGGGACAACCCTCCCTTCAGACCCCTTCCCCAGGACGGCGGTTATAAACAACGTTCAGCCCCTGGTCGAAAACAGCTCTCTACGCCTATGAAAAGGAAAAACGGCAGCTGACTCGTATTTTCGACGTCCCTGCAACTTTTACTTTTAAATTAATACCCTACGATATCGTAATTGGAGTTGTCATTTTAAAGTAAATGTAGCCTCATCGCATAATTGGTAGGGACTAGGAACTGCACAAAATGATAACTAATGACTCGCCGGAGGAGATTCCATGAACATCAAGAGAAAACTTCAATGTCCTTTCTGACGAATGGACAAAATTTCGTTAAGTCAAATATTCTTATGACACCTTATAGATATCGTCATGCGAAAGGAATTTGAACGCATGTGATCTCTTTCCTGATTGGCCGAGGCTTAAGAATGCGAACGCAGTATTTTTGATAGGAGGTACGATCAAACATGAAAAAACTGATGAGATTGATCCCAGTAACCTGTTGGTGCGTAAACCTGTCCGTATTATCGACTCGAATTTAATGACAATTCATAAAAGTGGATGAATTATGGACGGCTGGTGCAGATGAGGAGAAATGTAGGGTTTCACATCATTAATAAAGTCTCCTGTATCATACCATATTTCACCTAACACTACAATGTGTAGGTGTTACCGGTTGACACTTATGCTGTTTAACTGATAATACATCAAAGTTTTAGATCTGGAGTTTTGCAACGGAGACCTTAACCATTCATACGCTTCAAAGGATGGCTTTGTCCTTATTTTTATTTGTACTTGAAAAAGTCGGAGTGGCATATAAGCTAGTTAAATCATGTTGACATGTAACTAAACTGTTATTTATTGGCAGAGATAGGTTAAAAACCTTGATGAAGAATCTGTTGTAATTATTTGAATGTCGTTCAGTGTTCTTCAGTATGATGTACCTTTCAAAATTTTACAATTTTTGACATTTCTCATTAGAAATACAAAAATTATAAAATGGAGTGTTGCGTGGGGTCAGTATTTTTGCTGTTAATCCTTTGTAAATTATCTGTTAATTACTTACCATACAGCTAGTTTCTTGATTTGTGTCTAACTAACGTGGTAATTTTCAAAGTATTAACAGTATTACCTCCTTATGGTCCAGGTTCTCAACTTTTTTCTATCCACGGACCCCTTGTGATAAACCGAAACGTTTGGAGGCCCCCAGACAGTGACTGCCGGCATGGGAGAGGGGTTAAAGGGGAGGGGTGAATGTTTTTTAATATTTGAGAGTGCTTAGATGCAAATGGTGCAAATTATTTTGTGACTGTTGAAGTCAATTTATGTTCAAGAATTTATGTTTAGAAATACAGTTTTCCGGAGCCTGAAATGGAGTTTTCCAAGCCTGCAAGTATTGCTAGGCATTCTTGGAAATTCTTACTTTCAAATAAGAATTTACTTGTATGCACAGCACAATTTGATTTTGGTGAAAAATATATTTTCTATTAAATTTCAATTTGAAAACGATGAGTTGTCAGATACAAACTGGTTGGTTCTGCATGAGGTCAGGAAATATAGGTTCTCTTTGTCCGAGATGGCTGCAAATGTCACTGTTATTTTTTTGTCAAATCCAAGTTTAGTTGTAACTGTGCTACTGCCCTTTGTCTTTGTTAAACTGAAATGAAAAATCGTAAGTGTACAGTCTTAGAAATACCAAAGTAGGCTACTATTGGACTTCAGTCCTCATTCAGTGCATTGTTCAATAGCTTCCTCATGAGTCTATCATCAAAGACTTTATTTAACTATACCTCTTGTACCATTATTCACGAACCTCTTCGGTTTTTGCGGTCCCTTATTTTTTCACGGACCCCTTTGCCCTCACGGACCCCCAAATAAATTTCACGGACCCCGAGTTGGGTAACATGGCCTCATGGTATACCAACATTGCAACGGGTGTATGCAAAACGAAGACCGAAGACATGGAAACGAAGAATACAAATAACTCGGGTTAACTCGTTAACTGAAATGTAAGTCTTCGTACAAGGTTCACACTCATTAAAATTTGTGGTTACATGAAGTCATAGGCTGATGATTACACATGCCGCCGGATATATTTTTTTCTACGTCACGCAATAATATTTTGACGGGTGTATCTAAGAAGTTTAAATTCGAAAAAGGGGAACGTTGCAATAAATGTAGCAGGCAAGGTCATACTTGCAAGTCATGATATTCATAACAAAAACGTGTCCTGACCCGACCGCGGGGAGTATTTATCCTTCTTACAACCATAGCAGCGTACTGTGTGACTATCAGATTATTCGTTTTAGAAGTGGCATTTCCTTTATATATTTTAGGTAAGTATAGTCTCCATTTATTCAGAAAAATGAGCTGACATGACTTCGTACGTAACATGTCTTGGAGGATGTTGAAGGTGCTTGTTGAGTTGGTTCACAAAATTCATCATTTTTTCACCTGTTTAGATTTACTCACATGGTAAATGTTCACCAATTAAGAGATTCTGCACATCTGACTCAAAACTGAAATGGCAATGAAAGGGTAATTAATGACAGGGTAATTTTCAGACTCTGTAGGAAGTGAAACATGAGTAATGTGGCTAATAAGAGGCATTGTCATGCAATTATTTCCTTTAAACTCGTCACAAAAATAATCGATGTCAACTCAATGAGCCCCTTTAACAATAACTCTAGATTTTCAAAACGGGGACAGGACTTCTGGCCCCTTCCCATTCATGCAAACTCCAGGAAACGTAGCGTGCAATTGAAGACTTTTCTTAGTAAATACTTTGAGTGGCATACCGATACAATTTCACTTCAAACTAGGAGAGCATCGCAGGTAAGGGATAGACAAAGCTGTACATTTGCAGATCGTGATATTCATAACGAAGACGTGTCACGACCCGAACCCAGAAGTAGCGCACATTCAAGTGGAAAAGTATGACGGGGCTACCTTCCCCGACGTGCAACATATGCCCCCTATCCCCTCCCATCTGGCACCACCCCTGGAGTTGTACATTCTTCCTTCCATGTCTTCGGGCTTCCGTCTTCGTTTTGCATACACCCGCATTCAGCGCCGTAGCTAAGGTCATATGTTTAGGGGGTGTGAAGGTCCCAAATTCCGACTGGCCGGATATTTTTTCCAACTGAGCGGCAACGTGTATAGTGCACTTTTTTACGCACCCTGCGCTTTTTGTATACGTCAGTGGGGATCCTTCCTTTGTCACTACATAAAGGTGCCGTCCTGGAGGATGGGCCTAAGGGGAGGGGTGTCCCCTCCCCTTTTAGAAATTTTTGTTAATGTAAGGTTGCTTAGATGCAAAATGGTGCTGTCTTTGTGACATTTTTTAAGCTGCTCACATCAGGCGCGGTGGAGTGGAAAAAATATTGGGGGGGGGGGGTGAATACCAGGAAGACTATCTAAGCGGAGCGCCTCTATCGGTTGGCGCGGAGCGGACAAGAAAATTTTTGTATTTACAAACCCCTCAGATGTCCGGAAACGGCACTTCCTGAGTGTTTTAAGCTGCACGTACCCAGCCTTAAAATATGGATCTCAAGTCTGCAATTTCTCAATTAATGAAAAAAAAAGTCTATGAAAAATGTTAATATATGTTTCTAAGCGGAGCGCCACCATCAGTTAGCGTGGAGCGGACAAGAAAATTTTTGGCTTTACAAACCCTCCAGATGGCCGGAAACGGCACTTCTCGAGTGTTTTAAGCTGTATGAGCCCAGCGCTGGAATATGAGTCTCATGTCTGTACTTGGCAAATATTGGGGGCTAAAAAACCTTTATCCCCCTCACTTTTTCATTGGGGGGGGGCTGGGCCCCGATCCTCCCGGGTCCGCCGCCACTGGCTTATATATAGCTGAAAAATGTTCATAATTTGGTGAATTCAGCAGCAGTAGGGATCCTTCCTTTGTCACGACGTAAAGGGCCGTCCTGCGGAAGGGGTCTAAGGGGAGGGGGACCCACTCCTCTTTTAGGAATTTTCATTAATTTACGGTTGCCTACATGCAAAATGGTGCTATGTTTGGGATATTTTTTGAGCTGCTCATATATGGCTGGGAAATGTCCATAATTTATTAACAGTGAATTCTAATTTCTGGTTAGGTGAAAGAAGAGAGTAAGTTGTCTTAGAGAAAAATACGTTGTAAACAAGCCTCCTGAAGACCCCCTCCCACCATTTTTGGCTTCTTACTGTCTTTTTATTTGAACAATTTTTCGCAAAAGTACGTGCGTGGAGTCAACAGAAACATTCTTGGGACTATTACGAAGATTTCCTTTCCTTCATTGTGCACTATAAAAGGATATCTAAGGCTGGCAGATACCTGGAAGTTCTGGATCAATTCTATAAAATTGGGCAAAGACTTAATGCTTCTTACCTGTCATCCAAATGATAATATAGAGTATGACGCCAAGCACTTTACATTTATCGGATTTTTACTAATTTTG
>WURT03031086.1:0-15262 GCA_009936505.3 Holothuria glaberrima | reverse complement strand
TACTGGTTCATTCAGTAGTTGGCTCAGTTTCATTACATTCAGCAAGGAACCACAGTGCCCATTGGGCTCTTGTTAAATTTGGGGGTTTCCATTTTAAAATTCTCATGGTGCCCTGTTCATGTGAAGAAAATTTGAGGCACTTGCCGTCCAAGATTTGCCATGCCCCTTTATACATTTAATTTGATGCTTGAAACTACATCAGGGAATAATTTAATATTCAAATTTTGCATACTGTACAGTAGCAGTTTTGAGAATTTTTTTTCCTTTTGTAGTGTAAAACTGCTGAAAACCCTATGGTAATGCACACAAAAAGTGCTACCCATTTTTGCATTTTTGTAGCAATTTGGCCAGCTTGTGTAGCAAATTGCGATGCAATACCACATAAATTATTCCCTGTACATTCTCATACAGTAGGAGTTTTTTGTGGTAACTTAGTTACTGGTAGGTATCTGCCAAGATACTGTCTGCTGCACGTGTTTCCCACTTCAAACAGTGGTAGAGGGTTTTACTTAAGTCTTTTCTAGAAAAATGTACAAAACTGTAATGTGACTAGCCAGTGATGTGTCTCACAGTCTTTGATATGGTCAAATTATAAATGAAGAAGACTAACTTTATACAGGACGGTTTCTGAGGTAAGGCAAAAAATTGCCTTCCAAAATGAGCATAAATCTCATGCTGTCAGTTTTGGATATGAATTCAAAACTCATTGATATTATGAACCAAAGAAATTTGCCAAAAAAGAATACACTGTAAATATTTTGCATTGGAGGAGTCATGCTGACAACTCTTTTTAACATCTAGAGTAGACCCTACCTGCACAGCGCCAGTGTGATGGGAGGCATTTCATACACAAGTGAGAAGCCCAAGTTTTGAATCTTGGCTCAGCCCCTGATTGTTACTCACATCACATTGCTAGCATTGCTGGGTGCCAGTAAGTGATGTTACTGCAAAATGCAATGTGGCAGACCTCGTATGTAAATAATCCAAGTGCTGTGGGTAGTGTGTACCACTTTCAAAGGTTGTCAAAAGTTTATACATGCCATGGTCTTCACATTGATAACAGTATTTTTAGTTGTATTAAAATTATATTTTATTTTTGTTTCAGAAATCACCATCACCAGAGATCATTTCTAAAGAACCAGTCCCACGACTGTGGTCATTCCAGGAAGTTGCCAAGCATAGCAGTCTGTCCTCTCTCTGGATTGTTGTCAACAATCATGTTTATGATGTCACAGAATTCATGCACGAGGTGAGATACTGTATTGGCTGCAAGCCATACATTAGGCCGGCTTGCATGAGGCATATTAAAGCCCAATCCAGGTACTTGGCTCCTGGTTTTGTATATTTGTTAGAACCAGGTGTCATGTTTCTATGACTGGGATCATATTTTAATATCATTGAAAGAGCAAACTCTACCACTTTGTGTTTTGTGGCTGCACCATTTTAGTAAGTAGTCAGATTCAGTTGTCAAGAAGTACTTGATGGATGGCACGAAGACAATGTACACTCAGGACTCTAGGAATACCTGGTATCAGGGATGGACAAAATGTGTACATTCCCCACAAGCAAGTCAAATTTCCCAAATTCCCTTACACGTTTCCATGCACAAAACTAGCCAGATTTCCCTCCAGGTACCAAAATTTTCCTTCAAGGAGCTTCTCATATTCTTGGTTTTTCCAACATGCGTGGTATTACAGGTCACAACAAGTACAAACTTGTGACATGAGCCTGTGAATATTGTTTCTGTGTGTTGTGCTTACTCAACTTTAAAATACTTCACTTCAAAAGTGAAGTAAGTATTTCTAAAGTTTGAATATGTCGTGGGCATTGAAAGTTTGCAATCATGACATACACTTTACCCTGTGGGCAAACTACTACCTAACCTTTGCATGGTCAAGACATACTGCAAGCATAAGGAAAGACTACATGAGGGGGGGGAGGGGGGTTTGGAGGAGGGCTTAAGGTTTTTGCCCTGAAATTTTTTCCCAAGTGACAAACAATCATACATGTATTAATCTTGCTCTGACAAAAGACATTTATTTGGCAGTGAAATGGACATTATTCTGCTTGAGGGAGGGACAGAGGAGGGGGAGGTAAGTGTAGGGGCACTTCCCAAACCCCTTGCCTCAGTCGCCTTTTGGTCAAAAAAATAAGGTGAAAAATAAAGTAAATGGAAACATTGCTCATCAATGTGAAGCTGTGATTTTACACCTGCTTGCCTCAAGCAGAAAACAAAACTTCAGCTACTTATTTCTTGAGACCTGAACATAGAATGTTGGAACCAAATGCTCAAATCATGCTCAGATTAACAAACTTTATTTGAAAGTATATTGTTAAATATAATACTGATCAGTGTGCCAGCCTTTTTAATTTTTGAAAAAATTTACAATTTTCTTTTATTTTCTCCTGCCAGCATCCAGGTGGAATGGAGGTCATATTAGAATATGCAGGTAAGCCTTTTATTTAGTTTTCCCTTTAAAGTATTAACTCTTTTTGATACGCTGTATGAGCTTGAATTGAAGAAAAGTGCAGTGAATGGGTATGGTGGCCAGACACTGGGGATGAGGAGGCAGAGTGGGGTGGCATAACATTTTGCCAGGTTGGGAATAGAAATTGTTTACATTTGTGCTATATTTTGTTATCTCATATATTGTGACAACAGAGCGGGGGGGGGGGGCTTAATGGGAAACTTACCCTTCCCCTCAGATTGCATCCTGCTCCAAATGCAACACAAATAACACATTCAAATTCCATACTTTATTAGCAAAATTGTCCAGCGTTAATACAAATGTTGGATATCATATTTGTGTGCTGCAAATGTTGACATTGCAAGGCGATTAATTTGCAGCTTGGAATGTGATGTGCATTATGTGTATTTGTCCCTTGTTTCAGGTATTGAGACAAAGTCTCTCATAACAGTTTGCATAAAATTCCTGGAACATTGTGCATTGTACAAGTCTGGCAGCAACTGAACGCACAGAAAGGTTCCCCTATTTCCGAAGTACAAATTTATTTACAAATGAGTATAAAAGGAAGTTCTCCATTTTACCATTGTGATAAAAGTTTTAATTAAATATTGTTTTGTACAGTTCTGAACCTTTTGTGGAAGTTTGTGCAATTAGGTTGTCTGGTTCAAGCAGGTTCTTCCAACCTTCAGCATTTGCATCAGAGCATGGCCCCTTGCAGTACCTGGCCTCAAAAAACAAAGGCTTACAGGGTTATTATCATTCATATTAATCATTTTATGTTGTGCAAATGAACCCTTTTACCAAAAATGTGGTGCTTACTTTGTGAGAGCAAAGCCTGAGCCTTTGAGCACTGAAGGCATGAGCTCCCAGAGCTCGACATTAACGATTGCCCGATTGCCCAGGGCAAGTTCTGTCTTGTTTCAAATTGCCCGACTGGGCAAGTGCTTCTTGATGTGATTTCGTAGATGAGTTTGAAAACGTTGCAAAACATTAAAAAAGCAGAGAACACATTTTGTAAAATTGTTGTCATGTTTTGACCTATTACCGGTGCGTAACTGCATGATTCGTGTCGTAACAGCCATCGCATAAATAATTGTTTATTGTCTGTAACTATTTTCTTCTGAAATAAATGTTTTAATGATAAGATATCAAGGGAAAACATGGGGGGAGTGCTAAACTTTTGTTTTGTTATAAATAATTTTAAATAGAACACTGAAAAGATGAACCACTGTGATGTCCTGGCATCTGGCAATGAAGGATAAAAGCAATGTTTACATATATTTTATGGAAATGTGTATTTGCACGTAGTACTGTATGATCCCTTTGCAATTTTGTAATTGGCTAGCCAATAATACCAGAACTCGTCCTGTATTTATTGAAATGGCAAATACTGTAAGTGGATGGGGGTCCTGTGGTGGAAAATTTTGAAATAAATATTAAGTGGAATTTTTCCTGTCAACTGGCAATCAAACTAAGTCGTATTCTGGTTCATGTTGGTTACACATAACGTTACCATATCAGCTTACAGGATAGATGATGGCTGAAGAAAACCAGCATTTATTTATCCATCTGAAGTCTGTAAATCCCAATGGGGATTGGCACTTAAAGGTTGGAAAATCTTCAGCCAAAACCCTAGCTGGAAGGTCTAGGGTTCGAATCCTGGCCAGGTCATACCAAAGACGTTAAAAATGGAACCTACTGCCATTGTGCTTGGTGCTCAGCATAAGCAATGGAGTAGGGAAAACAAGCCAGTGAGCCACAACTAGAAAAAAGGCTGTGACCGGCTTGATTTAAACCAATTGGTTAGAAACTGGGCTGTAAAACCTCATCTCACTTGAGCCAAAACATGCCATATTGTTTCACTTTCAATTTTTAACTCATTTTTTATGAGGGGTGACAAAAGAACTTTACTATGTCTATTAAAATGACTAAGAAAAACTTTTGTAACTAATAACCTAGAAAAATGACAGAAAATTGTGTTGCACCTACAGTAAGAAATGCACATTTTTCCAACCTTGATGTGGGTGTAATTTTCTTCCATCTGACAGACCTGGCAGTTTGATACCATGACCATACACAGTTTATTGTATGTATATTGCAGTTATTCTATCCTACAGACTGACTGCATGGTCAAGTGGTTAGTGCATCCGACTTGCAGACGGAAGGTCCGGGGTTCGAACCCTGGCTGGGTCATACCAAAGACTTTAAAAATGGAACCTACTGTACTGCCATTGTGCTTGGTGCCCAGCATAAGCAATGGAGTAGGGAAAACAAGCCAGTGAGCCACAACTGGAAAAAAGGCTGTGGTCGGCCTGACTTAAACCAATTGGTTGGAAACTGAGCCGTAAAACCTAGACCGTAAAACCTCATAACTATTCTATCCTAAACTGCACGTTTCAGTACTACTGTATCATTGACAGTGTTTTTCTCATAACAGGGCTCATAATTGATTTTCTCCTGTTTAAGATCACTCCTACCTGTGTTACACACTAACTAAATCAATAATGATCCACCTGAGGTCCTCCTGCATACATTCACATGTCAAAGACCCTCATTCAATTGTTCTTCCTTCAGCGATGTACTGATATCATCCATTCTTGTGACATCTGTTGCTTTTGTTATTCACACTTTGAGGTGTAATTTTTGTCTGACCTCTCATTGTGCCCTCAACATGAAGACCTTCACCTGCATATAAAGTACTGTACAGTAATCCAGAAGAGACCTCTGTATGATACAGACTTGCGTATTTCACCAAGGAGCTAGTATTTACACAGTACCTAGTCATAGTACTGTATAATATTGCTCATAATACTCATAGAAGTCAGTTAAGGGAAAGTGCAGTTATGCTGTTTGAATTGGTATAGCCCAGTATTCTAATTTATGAATGGCTCGATTTTAATCATGTGTTTAACTATATCTTTGTTACTATTGCTTGATTTACATAGAATAACTGCTTGAATTACCTTCAGTGTTGACTCTCAAGTATCTAAAAAATTAATGAAAGATTCAAGGGAAATAAAAGAATATTTGCCACAATTAGCTGATGTGTCAAACTGAGTTGGGGGGGGGGGTTCCATATTCCCTTTAAATGTAGGGTTTCTCACCCACAGACTTGCAATATGTCAGATAAATGAGCTTAACTGTACATGTTCTTCTAGAATTCTAGAATTACCATGGGCACCAAATTACCAGTGGGAATTTTGTGCTGGCATCCAGGGAATAAAGATGATCGCTAAATAACTCAAGTAGATCACACTGTAAAAAGTCCATTAACATAGGTGTGATGAAGGTTCACCGTGCAGTTTCCAGAATTGCCCTCTGAAAGACATTGAGGAGGGCAGAAAATTACCAAATGTTATAAAAATTGTCCTCCACCTCTTGCAAATAATTGCTTTACAAATGCCATAAAAAGTCATGAATTACCCCAAATTAGCCCATGTACACTTTTTTAATGGGTGGAAGATAATTTTGTCGCAGCACATTTGAAAATAACTCCTATGGAAGAAATGAAAATTTGTAAAGTAGTCATCTCACTGCGTTTTCTAAAAGAGTAAATTTTGAAATCCGAATCTTTGTGCTTCGGCAGTAAGATTATGATGTTGAAAAGTGTATATGAAATGCTTTCCTGTTTGTAATTTAATAAAAAATGTAAATTGTGTTCTCTTGTGTTTGATGAAGGTATGGATGCCACAGGTGCTTTTGAGGGCAAAGGTCATTCCGATGATGCAAAGCAGTTGCTTCAGAAGTATCACATTGGCAAACTACATGAGGTATGTGCAGTATTCTCTTTTGTCTTAATATATTTGTATCTTAAAGGCAACCCACATAAATTTACAATTTTAAATTACTTTCATATAAATTTCTCTTTGGCCACTTTAGTGCATTTTATTACAGATTTTATTTGAATAGGCTTTTCGCTGAGACGACTAATTAAGTGGTGTTAAAATTCTACCTGCAGTCTTCTTTCGGGAAGGTCTGTTTTCAATCATAATTCAGGGCTCGAAATAAGCTTGAAGAAGGGCACAGCCAAAATGAGCAAATTGGCTGTAGGTCTATGTTATTTCATAGGACCTTTAGTAAGGGGCACTATGGCCATCAGTAAGAGCCCGACAGCCATGGCTGTCGGTGCTGCCGGTTATTTTGAGCCCTGATAATTCCAAGCAAAAAAATGTATAAGCCGTGATGAAAATTATTTTATATATTCATGTTCAGACTCATCTTGTGGTAGGATACTTGTTACAATGTTGACAAACTCTTTGTTTTGTCCTTTTTATTGAGTTGAAAAAAGGATACGTTAAAAAAGATGGTCTGCATGTGCTGGCCTAAATTTGGGGCAATTGTTTTGTAAATCAGTATTTTTTTTGGTTTGATACATGCACAGAAGTAATATTACGAAAACTAAAACTTCCCATTGTTCTTACATTGAAAGCTAGGTGGAAGATTCATTACGGATTGCAGCTTGCGCATATTTTCATCAGAGCAGCAAAAATGTTTGTTTTGTTAGAAACCTTGACAAAATATTGGTTGTTGCAACTGCCAGGAATTTTTGCAGCCTTATCATATGAATTTTACTGTACCTTTACTACTATAACCACTATGAATTGCATTGTGGAGCTAGGTACATGGACACCACATCACTGACTGTAGACAAGTAGTAACTCAGACCAGGTCTGGAAAAACTTTTTTAACTTTCAGAACTTTGCTACTTTCAGAATTTTACAAAGCTTGCACAGTGTAGTACTGACAAGAACATACAGTACAGTGGATGATTTCCCTCTATGTTTCAATATATATGTTTTGGTCCCAGTCAAATACCATTTTGGGATTTGTTATGTGGTTATTTTACCATAGGTGGATTGACACTCAGCTATCATTTTTGGAGCACTGTCTCAGAGCCATGTTATGTCATGAAATTACACTCTTGTGAATGGATTCATAGTGATATACTGAAATCATTATTGAAATTTAACATAACTGTTTCACTTTGCTGCATGTACAATCATAATAAGTAGGTTACTCCTGCGGAAAGGCAAAAATTAATTAATGAATGAGAAATTAAAGAAATGGAAAAGTCTACCAGTAAAACATGGCAAGCTACAGAATGACTTTCATATTTAGCATACATGCTTTATTTACATGGCATAGAATGGTATTTACATTTCCTGGCATGCAGTTTAAGTTGTAGTGATGTCTTTTTCCATGAAACCAGTGAATCCCTAGGGTTACTGCTTTAAAAATCTGGTCCACATTGTTTCTGTTTTGAATGTGACCAGCATTTTTAAGGGAACATATTTGTAATGCTGGCTAAGTTGTATACTGTACGCTCCAGTTTGAATATTTTTCATTGTGCATAAAGTATGTGCTGCAATGTGAATGAAAATGTCCACTTGTACAGTAGACTCGTATTTAGCAAATGATGTTAGTGAGTAGTACCATAATTACTATTTTCTCTTTTACATGTACCCTACTACCCTCTCTACTAAACACCCCTTCTAAAATTTTTCTCATGTTCTTCTCAAAAAAAAAAAAAAAAAATGCATTAACTGGGAAGAATTTACCTGTTGGATACTGGACTGTCCCAATGTCCCGTGCATTGTGGACAATTCCTGACTTGCCCCATCACCCCCACGCTCTCTATGGATGTAATAAACTATCAGATTGTTTTAATTGTATGAAAGCACCTTTATTCATACTTATTAGTAAAAAGTTAAAAAAATATTAAACAAAATTGTGACTTTTTTCTTAAAATACAGCTGCACAAACTTCACAAGGTGTTAGTAAAGCATTCCAACAGTTGACATTTGAACCAAGCCACAGTACAGGATTTTTTGAACCTGTAAGTTACAGTTCACTATTAAATGTTAATCATTTTTCTCTTTCTTGAATAGTCTGACCACAGGGGTTAAAAGGGAAAAGAGAGAAGGAACAACTATAATCTTCAGGGTTTATACGTTATACGCCATAAAATGCGTCCTGCGTGCCAAGAATACATGAGGTCTTCCGTATGTATGACTACGTATATTTGTGGCAGTCATCACCCGTGGTAAAAATACCAGTCATACACATTGTCAAGTACTTTTGCCATGGTTTAAGAGTTGGAGCAGTCTTCTTTTAATTTGTACAGTTTTTAAATTCTGCCTTATTCAAGTACTGTGCATTTACTGGCAAGTTTTTCACAGATACCTATGGAGACCATTTTTGTTAAATTGTGAATGAAGAACTTACAAATGGACCAAAAAGCTGATTTAAAATAGATTCTGTGCTGTCTTCAGAAATTAATGTGGCTTCCATGATAAGGTATATGTTGAATGCTTTCCTTATGTAGCCTACATTAAAAGACCGACTGATAGTCTACGTTCAGTGTTTTTAGATTGTAGAAAATGATATCAGAGATTGACAATTATAGTGTTTTCATTTTCTTGGAGGAGGTTGGGTGGGTGGCTAATACAGTATTTTGCTAAACTTTAAAGACTGTGTCACTATCAGGATTTCAGGAAAAGAGAGGGGGCAAGTTTAAATTTGGGGGGAGAGGGAAACTAAAAATTGTGTGTACATAATGCTTCCTGTAAAGAATTATTGCTTTTTAAGTGAGCACACTGGGGGAAAATAGAGGGGAAAGTCCTTGATTGGGGAAATGCCCCCCATACACCACCATCTCCCCCATCCGCCTTGGCACCACTATGATCTATGGTATGCCATCTAATTTTTGGGATAAATCAGATGGAAACTGCTTTAAGTTGTTTAAAGTTTCTGTGTCGCTGACAAATTGCCAGTTACTTTGAATGGAAAAGCCTACTAAATTCATGTCAGTAGGAATGGAATTTGAGTTTTCCTGATGGGTCTACTGTATCTTTTAATTTTCAAAAAAATTTTTTAAAAAGAGTTCAAAGGTCAAGGTTGTGATTATACTTTTTGATAGTGATTTTGAGACTTCAGGGTATCACCAAGCCGTCCTTACTTTTCCAGCCCTGTGTGCATTATTTCCAAGTATTCAGGGCTACAGTAGAAACTTAATTTTGCCTCACTGGTGAATCAAGTTGCAAAATATTTTGAAAGGATTTTTGGGACAGAAATTGGTTTGACTTGCTGAACTTAGAAATTTCGACCAAGCTTTCTTGTGAAACTGTCATCCAAATTCTGTGTGCAGTTCTTGAGATTTTAGGAGCTGAATTTATAACATTTTTAAAAGGTTTTATGGACTTGAAGCAAGCAGATGAACTTTGAAAGCTTTAACTGAATGTCCAAATTTTTTATATCTGTAGAATTTGCCCTCAGTTTGTACTCTGGCAGTTGAAGGTAATTTGACTATTATGTACATGAAAAGATTCAGGAAGTTGTGGTATATTTGACTTGCTTCCACAAAGTAAACATGTTTCCAGTTTTGTTTCTGATTTCCAGCAAGGAATTATTTTTCCTAAATTTAGGAATGAATCAAGAGTAAAATTATGTCTTGGTGTTTCCAAAAATGATATAATCTTTGCACTTTGTGCCAGTAGTTATCTTGATCAAAAGCATAGCACCTTAAAATATGGAATGGCTTTTTTTAAGAGTAAGGCCAGGAAAATGTATTTACTGGATTATTCCATTTAGATATCAAGAATTTTAGATTCATCAGTGCTGCAGAAGCTAACCTTGCATTAAGATTTCTATTACTGAAATAGAACTTCAAAGGCTGTACAAAAGTTAGATTTGCTATACAATTATATAGGCAGCTTTTCATTTCATTTTCAGCAGAAAATATTCAAAATTACCTTGTTTCCAACTTGACATGTTTTTTGTTAATAAATATGTCTGCATTTTGCTACTAAAAACAGTAAATCAAACTTTTGAAAAAAAATTCATTCTATAAAGCTTTCACATATAATTGGACAATCAGTTTTATAAAACATGTTCATGTAACAGATAAGCATTGTAATGGCTATACTGGAGTAGTCCAACCTTGAGCACTGTATATAAGGAAAACATTCTTTCGATTGTGGAATGATAAAGTTAGGAGTACTGTACAAAGTTTCTTTCAGTTAAATTTCAGGTCAGCATTGTATTTAAAGTGTATCTTAAGCTAGCTGTACACTACAAAGTTCTGCGCAAGGCAATCCAACTTGACCATTATGTCGCCAATAGTTGTATAGTGGAGTCTGAGACAGTTGAAAGGTTGAGGCAATTTGACCAATCAAGTACCAGGGATTGCGCAAAGAACCAAAAGAGTGTTTTCAAATACCAAAGAGCAACTTCGCCAAAACGGACTACAGGTAGTCAGTTGTGTAATGTGCATTGCCAATTGTGCAAATAAAAGTTGCGCCAATTAGTACAGGTAACTAGGTCATGACAGTCAAGTTTTGTTGATGACAAATTACGTTCAGGGATAGTCAGATATGTCGGGTATATGAAGGAATTGTATTTTAACTAAGACAAAGCCTTGACAAGTGGTGAATTGTAGTGTGGAAGCACAACCCTATCAGAGAGGATAAGTGCTTCCACAATGATAGTGTTCTGCTGTTGTATTGAGGGTTTGTTTTACTCGTGTAAATGCTGTAACATTTGTATTTTATGGTATCATGCAAGAGTCTAATATGCTAAGAAAAAAATTTTCTAGGGCTTGAAAGGTAATTGTGGAAATTTGGATGGAGTAGCAGTGCAATTCACACATTCCGAAAAATAGGGCATTTTTAATATAAATAACAGTTAGCATTAAATAAGTAAATGCAAAATCTTTGGTATTTAAATATAAATGTGTACCATGTGAAGGAGGTGTTTGTTTGTGTAAATGCAGGACTCTATTTTTCACTTCATGGGAGAAAATCAGAACGTTTTAAAGTGTATACATTGGTAACAAAAGTGGTCAAGAATGAAGTGTTTCTTTCTTAAGTTTGTATATAGCATGCCATGAAGGGATTACGAGGAAAAACTAATTAAAAAAATAAGTGTTTTCAGAGGCAAGAGAATATGATTCAATAAACTCAGGAGATTCTAAGCTCAGTAAAGTGCTTCTTAATGATAATATGCTTGTACAGGTGCTTGTACAGGTACCTGCACATGACTGTCAGTAACATATTCTTGATTTGTGTGTTAAATGCTAACATTAAGGAGTACTCATTTTTGTGAGAAAAGGGGAAAACAGTACATTGAAAATTGAAATGCTTTCAGTCATGAACTGGTTTCAATTTAAAAAAATAAAAGGGGAAAAATGTGACCTGTTACTATAGAGCTCGAAATTACAAGGGATGATTAGTTTGTGTTAGAATGTATATATGCATGACCAGCATTTAAGTGATTTTGAGAGGTCCATATGTTAGCAACATTCGTAAAGCTACAAAATTGTACTAGAAAGGAAGAAGTCTTGAGGGAAAAACTATGAATTTGTTTAGATCATTTAAATTTTGTCTTTTCATAGCTTTTCAAATACTTTTAACCAGAAGAGGAAGGCCCAATGTAATATGCAGTAGTGCCTAATGTTGTGAAAGTACAACAGGAGATCAGGAAATGTAGTGTGTAAGGTATCTGCAGTCAAATACATGGCCTCAAGCTGTGATTACCTGGTTTAGGCATTGATTTTGGGTCATTGATAAGTTTTGAGTCATGAATTATTTTTGGGCCATTGCCATTGATTAGTTTGGGCCATTGACTTATTTGGGCCATTGATTAATTTTGGACCATTGATTATTTTTGGGCCATTGGTTAGTTTTGGGTGTAGTTTTGGGCCGTTGATTAGTTTTGGGCCAGGGCCACTGATTAGGTTGGTGATATCCACATGACCTCCATCCTTTGGATCGTAACTGAATGTTCTTTTGCTGACAAGTTTAATGAATTGCTTAAGGGTACTGTATCAAGTGATGAAACTATGCTGTCTTACATGATCATTGTACAGTTTCATGCAATATTGTACAGGAAAATCCAGAAATTCAAAGGCACAGGGTATCACCAGTGGAAGTGGGGCCATAAAGGCACAGACTAAAACACACATGGTAGGCAGATCCAGTTTGACACTGAGAAATCAATATTTCCATGTCACATGGCTCTGCATTCTACATAATGTGTGTAAATGAATGGTTGATTGAAAATTAGTACTTGCAAAAATGAAACTTTTCAGCATGGTTCTGTATGCCATGTGCCAACTAGACATACCGTAGTTTAAAATTCATCAATTTGTTAACGCAGGAATCGTATTGATAGAGGGCAGTAAAAAGAATGGAACTATACACAGGGTACGCAATAAATATCGTTTTGTAGTTCTGGTGGTGACAAATATTTAGTTGAAATTAAACTTGCTGGATTTTAAGGGCAGTTGCATAGATGATGTCTATATAAATGTTTGATATTGTGTTGGTTCTCAGAGTGTTACTGATGTGCTGCAATGAGATTTTTTGTTTGGATTATTTTATCCATTTGAGTTTTTGGACACAACTGTTGGTCATTTCATGTCAAAGTGCAAAAGCCTTGCTGAACTGTAAGGATAGGAACTCCACAAGTTAAGAATTCTCCTAGGATAGTGTTATAAATTTTGTTTTGCATTTTAATGGTAATACAGATACATATTTGGAGTATACAATCTACCCAAAAATGGATTGTAAAAATTGAAGAAAAACATGGAATTCTCCACAAGAGGTATTGTATGTGTAAATGTAATGAATGGTGATGTTGCTTTACCTTACAATATCTGCATGATAAAATAAATTCATAGTGACTGCCCTATAGTCCTACAGTCCATTGGTGCAAGAGCCTGTTGGTCCCACTGTAGGCCCACAGCCCATTGGTTACACAAAATGTCCCATTGGTACTGGTCATTTGGTCCCACAGCCCACTAGCCCCTCATTATGAATTGCACTTTATACTGTACTAAACATACTGAATTCCGTAAGTTGCATGACCAGTGAGCAGTACAACACAGGACCACTGAGGCGGAAGACCAATGGATGGGAGTGAGGAGGGCTTTATACAGGGCTGTAACCTGTTGCTATTTTAATGAAAAGTATTCATTTCAAGTGCCTCTGAGGTTGTCTTCTTGTTGGTATTTTGATAATTGTTTTAGTTAAGTTTCTTTTATAATTCTTTTTCAATATCTAGAGTATGATTTCTTTGAATAATACGTTGCTAATAGTAGTTAGGTGTGTATATGTCATGAGAGCCCCTGTTGTTGTGTGAGGGGTGTTGCCCCTTCCCCTTTACTGTCACAAAGCTGAGGGGGCCCTTTAAAAATAGATTTGGTCTGGAAATGAACAAAATGTAAGTTTTGATCTAAAAATTGGTAGAAGTGTTGATTGTCAGCTGTACTTACATCGTGGCAGAATTTTCTTTTGTCACAGAATTTTCTTTTGTCAAGTTAGTCTTCTCTTGATTACATTTATATTTTTCAAGGGGAGGGGAGGGGAGGGGAGGGGAGGAGTTGAGATTGGGGTTGGGGGTTAGGTGGGGTTTAGGACATTGCCAGTATCATGTCATTAACATATTGTACAGTATAAAAGAAAAGTTTACAGTTATGATATGTGTATAGAGAAGTTTGTCGGGTTTGAAATTATGCAGTTTCAAGAATTATTTCTCTTCTTATTAAAGCAGCTGTTTTTAATAGGGGAAGGGCTGAGTGGGGAGGGATTTGTTGAGGAAGGTACCACAGGTGATATCGACCGAATCTTGTCATAAACTTATTTCAGTGCATTCTGCACTTCTAGAACCTTCAAAGAAGCTATTTTGGTTTTAGGGTATTCAGTATAAAAAAAAGAGTTCCTTAGTTTTGATAGAATAGTTGTTCTTCACAGTATCTTTCTTTCTTTTTTGGAACAATGGGTAGGAAGAGGCGGGAAGGGAGAAGTTATAGTATTGTACTTTTAGTATCTCCACTTTTTTTAGAGGCTATTTTGGTTTTAAATTATGCAATCTGAAATGTTACCACTGTTTGTAATTAAATAGTTCCTTGTTTCTAGATAACATGTGTTCTTTCATTGTTGAAGAAAGCGTGCTGGGGGTGGGGTAGGGTGGGGTGTTTGGGCGGAAGTTGGGGGAGCATTGCATATATTTTATGACTAACATGTTGTATTCTCATAACATTCCCTACATCAAAGAAGTTCTCGAGTTAAATTATGTAGTCTGAAAGAAAAAAGTTTTAAGTTGTGAAATTTTGTAAGTCCTGAAGTGAACTAAAAAAGTTTACTTTTGTGAATATTTGTAAGAAGATGGAGTACCAGTTGACTCCTTAGTGGTGTAATATATTTTCAGTAGAATTTTGCATATTTTAATAGTTATACGTAATTATGAAACAGAAAGTTTATTGAACAGCTATACATTTCCTCCAGCTTGTCATGGTAACAATACTGCACATTGTCATGAAGATGATGGAAAATATATGTATTTTGTTAAAGTTTGATAAAGAATAAATCTTGCTCGAAAAAAAAAAATAAAATAAATTTTATACAGGATTCATAGTCGGCTTCGTACTCCTTAGTATTTTTCTTTTGTAATATAAAAACACCAGACTTAAATCAGGATCATGGTGACATCAAACTAGGCCTACTCCTGGAAACCTGACAGCCTGCATTTCATTTTAACCCAAATGTTAAAAGCATACACGACAGTTGTTGCACTCCACATTAATACCTTTGCATTTGGGATTAATTTCCCGTCGGCCATTGGTATCGTCTGTTAGTGCGATATGCTAGCTTGGGTAAAGGACATGCAAGTCGATGAGAGAGCAGGGTAGGGCTGGAACAAGATACAGTTACCAAATGGTTCTTAAAGGTCGTGTGACATGCCACCAAAAAGAGCTGTTTCACTTGTCAGTTAAAGAATTAAGTCCTCCAATGAAA